>CM068990.1:20427037-20713448 GCA_035357415.1 Ophraella communa | reverse complement strand
ATACGAAGTGTATAGAAAGGATCGAAAATTTGATGTTGTAGATAAAACCACTGGGGGAGGCGTCTTACTAGCGCTGAAGACGGAGATTAAATCGTCTGTTATCGATGTATCCACATACGATCTACAGTTTCCCCTAATCGATATGCTAGCTGTAAAATGTAGTGTTGGTTATAGAAAATTTTATGTTTTAGTTCTTTATATTGTTGATAAGTTAAGTTCTGAAGACTTCGAATACTTTTTTGAATGTTTAGAACAACTGGATATATTTAATGAAACCATTGTTATATTAGGTGACTTCAGCGTACCCAAGTTTGTAGATCAAAGCAGATTAGATATAAAAACATCAACTGTGTTGGATTTTTTAAGTTTATTTAATTTAGTTAAATACAATGATGTGCCTAATAACTTGGGTCGTTTATTAGATTTAGTAATGCCATTAGAGAAATGTGATATTATTCATGATGATTCTTCACTGGTTAAAGAGGATGGTCATCATCCTGCACTTATGATAAGGATGAAAAACTTGGGAAAAAGGAAATCAGGTTTTTACCAAATTCTAATTCGAAAATGTATAATGTTCGGAAAGCAAATTTCACTTCTCTGTATTCTGAACTATTACAAACTAATTGGGACTTTTTAGATAATTACGATGATGTTAATATAGCATTAAAGCAATTTTATAATATATTGTATACAATAGTTGATAGATGGGTTCCGGTATACAAAAATTATAAACATAAGTATCCAAATTGGTATCACTCAGATATTATTAAGAATATTAAACTCAAAGCCAAAAACCGTCAAAAGTATATAAAAACAGGTAACAAAACATATATCACACACATAGAATTTAAAAGATTGCGCAAAGTTAGTAAACAGCAAATTAAAACTGTTATATAACAATTACGTTGACAACATTCAAAACAGTATTACCATTGAAACAAAATCATTTTGGTCTTATGTACATACTAAAAATAAGTCGTCACAGATTCCGGGTGAAAATGTGTGCTATGAGGGAAATACTTTTTGATAATCCCCAGGATATTGTCAACATTTTTAAAACATTTTTTAAAAAAGTATGTGTATCAACTGACAATAATGAACCAGAGGACATCAGGGTTCAGGGTTTTAATTTAACAACCATTTTTTGAAATTTGATAAAAATGAAATTCTGGAAGCTTTTAAGAGATTAAAAAAATAAAATGACGACTGGTCCAGATAATATTCCAGCATTTCTAGTTAAAGATTGTACACGAATATTTGTCAAACCATTTCAAAAACTATTTTAACTTGTCTTTGGAAACTGGAAAATATCCTGAAATATGGAAAAAGTCAAAAGTATGTCCTATATTTAAAAATGGAGTTAAATCTGATATATCTAATTACAGACCTGTCTCTCTATTTGTGTAACTTCTCAAAGATTTTCGAGATTGTTCTGTATAATCGTATTCATAGATAAACGATCTACCGTCACAAACTCTAGTAGTGATGACACAATTTATTTCTGAAGTATTAGATGAACAAGGACAAATTGATGTGTTGTATATACAGATTTTTCAAAGGCATTTGCAAGGTGGTTCATTCGTATTTATTATCCAAGTTATCAAATTTAGGATTTTCTGCTAATTTAATTAAATTCTTTGGTAGTTATTTAGTAGGAAGGAGACAGTATGTATTCTATAATGGCTTTAAGTCAGATTTAATTCTTTCTGAAGGTCTGGTGTTCCTGCAAGGCTTCAATCTAGGACCGTTGGTATTTTTGCTTTTACATTAATGAGTTATTTCAGGAAATTAACTGTAAAAAATTGTGTTTTGCGGACGACTTGAAAATTTTTTGTAAGATCGACACTATTGGCGATTGTGTAGAACTTCAGCGTAACTTAGCTGCTATTTATACATGGTGTACTAATAACAAGCTTCTTATTAAATTCTGCAAAATGTAAAGTAGTGAGTTTTTGCAGGAAATTGACGACAGTGCTTTAACTATATAATTCAGAACTCTGTTTTGGAAAAATGTAATAGCCTCAGGGACTTAGGTGTCATTTTTGACTACAAGGATTAACTTTTAATTTGCACATGGAACAAAAAGTTTCTGAAGCTATGAGAATGTACGGTTTTCATTTATTAGGAATTGCAGAAACTTCACCAACACTTAACGCCAATAAAATTGTTATACTATTCTCTAGTACGTCCAAAATTAGAATATTGCAGTTTAGTTTGGTATCCTATATATATAATTGTTATATAAAAGATATTGAAGAAGAGTACAGAGAAAACTTATAAAATATTTAATATTTAAAATTGACAGAATCTATCCTAACCGTGGATGTGATAATAATACATTATGTTGTAGAATTGACATGGTTAGTTTAAGAATTAAGGAGAGAAATTAGTTCATTAACATTTTTGTATAAATTATTACATAACAGTATTGACTGTAGCGATTTATTAGCACAAATTAATTTCAACATTCCTCAGGTTACATCTAAATCAAACGTTTTTATTTAAATTGTTCCAAGAGCAAGAACAAATATGTTAGTTAAATCTTCTCTTTTTGTCATGTGTAAGAATTACTAGTATTTGCAATCAATGTGATATTTTTTCGTGCTCACTTAATGACTTGTTAAAAATGGCTTCTCTTTACTTAGATTAGGTCTTCACTATTACTTTGTAGATGTTATACTAATGAATTATGTAATTTTTTTTGTATTTGTCCTATTATTATTATTATTATTATTATTATTATTATTATTATTATTATTATTATTATTATTATTATTATTATTATTATTATTATTATTATTATTATTATTATTATTATTATTATTATTATTATTATTATTATTATTATTATTATTATTATTATTATTATTATTATTATTATTATTATTATTATTATTATTATTATTATTATTATTATTATTATTATTATTATTATTATTATTATTATTATTATTATTATTATTATTATTATTATTATTATTATTATTATTATTATTATCATGTCTTTTACACGTCCATACAGCATTTAGGCTGCATTTTCCTGTGGGTATGAGCCAGATCACAGAGTTCAAAGTGACTTAGCCTAACACTTTGCGAAGGATGTGTGCGATTCCCAGTAACACTATCTTTTTGGGCTTCTTTAATGTATGAGATTTCCCTAAATTCGTTGGAGATATTTCTCGACTGAGTGGTTGATGAGTACCAAGGGCGCCCACTACAACAGGAATAACACATGTCTTTACGTTCCACATTCTGCTTATTTCTATTTCGAGATTTTTGTACTGACTGATTTTTTCAGCTTCCTTCAGTTGAACGTTAGGATCATCTGGGTACAGAGACATCAATCCAGCCGGCGGGTCCGAGCTTTCCTATCATACACTACGATGTCAGGTCTGTTTGCATTGATTTGGCGGTCAGTTATGATGAGGAAGTCCCCGATTATCGTTACCTCAATATCGTCTCTGCTTATATTTGTAATTGGTTCTAGAGTATGTTCACCAATATTTGCCTTTGACTTCCAGTCCATATGATTTACAGATGTTCCAGTGAATGTAACACCACCTTGTTATGCCTCTGTATGTATTCTCTTTTCCCTTTAGGGTGGTACATCCTGCTATGATGTGGCTGATGTGTTCTTCGCTTTCATGACACATTCTGCATCGGCTGTCCCACGTTCTGTTTTGCAATATTTTCTTTTGGTGATATCTTGTGTTCAGAGCTTGATTTTGCGCAGCCATAATGAGGCTCTCAGTTTCTCCCTTTCAATCCAGCGCTGTTTAACCATTCTATACTCTTTTTCCTTGTTGACATAACTTTTTTTCAGGTGCTTCATAAATTGTCCATGCAGTGGTTTCTCTTTCAGTCTTTCCATTCTTTGACGTTGTATGACATCTTGATGTCTTTTGTGTTACTTCCTATTCCATCAATGTTGTATTTGGTTTGGATTTTTGCAGCCTCCTTTGGTGAATATTTGCTTTTTTCCGGCTTCTTGAGTTTTTATTGCTTTCACAAACTTGTCTTTTTCAGTTCTCAGGTATTCATCTAGTCCTATGATTGCCGAATCGAATGCTGCCTTAAGTTCCAGAAGTCCGCGTCCTCCATCTTGCCTTTTTATGTATAGTCGGTCTACATCATCTTTAGGATGGTGAATCTTTCCCATCGTTAAAAGCTTCCCTGGTCTTCCGATCTATTTTGCTTGATTTCTTCTCTCAACCAGTCTATGATTCCAAAGCTATAAACTACCAGCGGCTGCAATTGTATTAATTGCTTTGATCTTATTTTTTAGCACACAATTCCGTTTGAGTTACCTTTCGTATTCTTCTGTAATATTCCTCCTTTATTTTTGTCTTTCCATATTCTTATTTATCTATTCCATCAGCTTCCTCCAAACCTAGGTATTTGTATGTTTCTTCTGGTTCTAAGTTTCTTATCTCTGTTTCTTCTCCTAACCTTATGTTCTTAAGTTTTGGTTATCTTACCGCGTTTTAAAGTGACAGTGGCACATTTGTCCAGCCCAAACTCCGTTCGTATATCCCTGCTGAATGTTTTGATCAGATCTAATGTCTTTTCCATTTCATCTTCAGTGCTGGTGAATATCTTGAGATCATCTGGATATAGTAGGTGATTAATTTTGATTCCTCGGTCTAGTTGGTATCACATGTTTTCTTTATTAAGTAGGTTGGTTAATGCTTTGAGTGATATACAAAGAGCAATGGTGACAAAGAATCACCTTGGAAAATCCCTCTTTTGATAGCAATGTCTTTGTTATTATTATTATTATTATTATTATTATTATTATTATTATTATTATTATTATTATTATTATTATTATTATTATTATTATTATTATTATTATTATTATTATTATTATTATTATTATTATTATTGTTATTTAGGTTGAAGCTCAGCTTTTCCTTTGGACTGATAATTTAGCCTGATGACTAGGTAGCGGGTGGAAAAACAGTTCAGTTCCTCACTCGGGCTCGTTCGAAATTTTGGACTATATGGCAAGTCTGATATGACTGCCTTCTGCATGTATCCTGTGATGTTCTTTGATAATCCGATGTCCTGAAGATTTTTGGGAAGATTTTTCGATGTAGTTCCTTCAGCCGAGATTACAGTGGGTTCTATAGAAATCTTAGACAGTTGCCATATGTTCTTAGGTTCTGCAAAGGATTTTCGTACTTACACAGCAACACTGTCAGTTCTGCTGACATTATGAGATAGAGGCACAGCTATGTCAATGATGATTCAGTCTTTTTCTCGCTTTTCAATGAAGACGATGTCCGGTCTGTTGAAAGTCCACTGTCTATCTGTTGTTATAGGTCTGTCCCAATACAATACCGCACTATCTGACTGGTACTGAAGATGGTGTTGTATGCTTCAGCTGTTGAATTAGTCCGTTTTTGAGCTATTATTATTATTATTACTATTATTATTATTATTATTATTATTATTATTATTATTATTATTATTATTATTATTATTATTATTATTATTATTATTATTATTATTATTATTATTATTATTATTATTATTATTATTTATTTCATTGTATTTTTATTATGTGTATTATTATTATTATTATTATTATATTTTCAGTTTCTCGAAGTTAAGGTGCTGTTTCTCCGGTATGTCTAGCTAAGTGCTGATCTCTGCTCTGAGATCAAAGAGTCACTAAACAACACTTTCCGTAGGATGTGAGCAGTGCCGAGGAGTGTGATCTTCTGTACTTGTTTGATGGACGAATTTCCTGGGATACTTTGAAGATGTTGTTCAAGACCGTATTTAATTGTTCCCAGGGCTCCATTGATGACTGGAATAGTGGTGGTAGTTCTGGTGTTCCACATTCTACTGATTTCTATTGCAAGGTTCTTGTACTTGTTACGATCTTTTCAGCTTCCTTCACTTGAATATTGGCATTTTTATTATTATTATTATTATTATTATTATTATTATTATTATTATTATTATTATTATTATTATTGTTATTATTATTATTATTATTATTATTATTATTATTATTATTATTATTATTATTATTATTATTATTATTATATTTTCAGTTTCTCGAAGTTAAGGTGTTTGTTTCTCCGGTATGTCTAGCTAAGTGCAGATCTCTGTCTGAGATCAAAGTCACTTAACTTAACACTTTCCGTAGGATGTGATTGCCGAGGAGTGTGATCTTCTGTACTTGTTTGATGGACGAATTTCCTGGGATACTTTGAAGATGTTGTTTAGAGACCGTATTTAATTGTTCCCAGGGCTCAAGCGATGACTGGAATAGTGGTAGTTCTGAACATTTCCCATTCTACTGATTTCTATTGCAAGGTTCTTGTACTTGTTGATCTTTTCAGCTTCCTTCACTTGAATAACTGGCATTTTCATCTGGGATGGCAATGTCATTAAGTTGGCACAAATTGTTTTTCTTGTCATGCACTATTATTATCTGGGCGGTTGGCATTGATCTAATGAAGTCCAGTAATTATTGGTACATCCCACATGATTGTTACATCATTTTCATTATTTGTAATGTTTATTACTGGATCTGGAGTACTGAAGGTAGTACACTACCATTTACATTTAGCCCGTATGATTGGCATATTGTCCAGTGAATGTAGCTAGCTACCCTGTTGTGTCCTGATTATGTATTCTGTTGCAGCCAGTGTTGTACATCCTGCTATTATGTGATGTTCTGACATGTTCTTCTACTGCACTATTACATAGTCTACATCTGCTGTCAATACTCTGTTTACATATATTCTTTTGGCGATATCTGGTATTAAGGGCTTGATTTTAGTAACACCAAGGTAAATCTTTCTGTTCTCATGAGACCTGGCGGTCAGTAACTGTTTAACCAGTCCTACACTACTTCTTTTGTTTACAAAGTTCTTGTCCAAGTGTCCCATAAATTGTCCATGCCGTAGGTTTACCCTTCAGTCTTTTCTATTCTCAATTCATCAATTCTTTTTTGACCTTGTTCTTCACTTCTTTGTTTCTTGTATCTTCGACCCGATATTTTTCTAAGATTTTTGCAGCCTCTCTTTCTGTTCCAAACTTTTTTCTTGTGCCTTCTTGCACCTTGATGATTTTGACAAGTTTGTCTTTCTCTTCTTGGATGTAGGTATGTGGTCCTATCATAGCCGTGTCATGTAGATTCTAATTCGAGCAGACACTCTTCCCTATCATCTTGTACTGCCAGATATAGAGTCTATCAACATCATCCTTTGGGTGATGTATCTTTCCTGAGGTCAGCAGTTTTCTTGTTTTTCGATCTATATTCTTTATTTCATCTCTTATGAGTCTACTATGCCGAAACTGTATGTCATTAGTGGGACTGCTATGGTATTTATGGCCCTTATTTTATTCTTCGCGCACTTAGTTCCGTGTGTGCTACTTTTCTAATTCTTTGATAGACCTCCTTCTTTATCTTTTCTTTTATACTTTTTGTTGTCTATTCCATCTCCTTCGTCCAATCCAAGATATTTATAGGTTTCTTCAGGGTCTAGGTCTCTTATTTCTTTATTTACTCCTACTCTTATGTTTCTAGTTTTTGTTATCTTTTTTCCTCTTTTGAATGTTACTGTTGCACATTTATCCAATCCAAAGTGCATTTGGATATCTTGACTGAAAGTTTTAACTATGTTTATACTTTGCTCCATTTTCTTCTTCATTCCGTGTGAATAATTTTAGATCGTCCATGTACAACAAGTGGTTGATGCGTTCATTTTTTTTTATTTGGAACCCTAGGTTTTCTCTAACTTAAGAATGTTTGTAAGCGGAATGAGGGCTACACACAGAATAGCAGTGGCGACAGGGAGTCACATTGGAAAATACCTCGTTTAATGAGCACATTTTTTATGGTTTGTTCTCCCTCATCGTGGTACAGTTTAATGTCGGTTTTCCAAGTGTGCATGGATGACTGTATGAATGTTTTGATGGTAGAACATATTTTGTGGAATTTCTAGGGCTTCTAATATCCATGAATGAGGTAAGCTGTCAAAACTTTCTTGTAGTCAATCCAGCTCATACATAAGTTTTTCTTTTGTTTTTTGCAGCATCCATTGTAGTCTTGCTTAACAGGAGTTGGTCTTTACATCCTCTAGCTTCTTTGCGGCATCCTTTTTGTTCAGGAGGGAAGGATTTTGTTGGTGTCCAGATGTATGTATATACGGTTGCTGATGGTTTGTGTTAAGATCTTATACAGGGTGGAGCAAACAAGTGATGGGCCTGTAGTTTCTCAGGTTCTTCGTATCCTGTCCTTTTGATAGTAATATGGTATTGCCTGTCGTCAGCCAGTCTGGAATGTTTTCAGGATTCCTTACTACTGAGTTAAATGCTTTGGCCAGAGGCGCGTGTAGGGAGTGTAAATTGCTTTATCCAGAAGTTTTTGTATTTTGTCTGGGCCCGGTGCTTTCCATTTTTCAGTTTTCTTTATTGCGTCTCTTATTTCTTCAATAGATAGATCTGTCCATTCGGGTTCGGTGATTTGTTCATGGTTCGACTTTTTCTTCAGCTATCCATCCTGCTGTGTTGTTGTGATTTTCCGTTTGTTCAAATATTCTCTCTCCAAAAAGGTCTCTGTTTTCTCTTTATGTTAGGTGGTTTTGGATAATACTATCGCTATTCTGTTTGTTCAGACTCCTATTGAATCGTTTGGCATCTTCGTTAAACATTCTATTCTGTTTTGAATTGGTCGCTTCTTTTGGTGTATCTACGTAATCTCTGGGCTTTTGCTTGGAGTATCATTTTCAGATTTGCTTCGATTTCTTCAATTCCAGGTTTGTTCTTCTTGTATTTTTTTTATTATTTGTTTTGCTTTTTTTTTTTTTATTTTTTTTTTTTTACTTTATTGTTTAGTACTTTCTTTTATACTCCTCCACTATTGCAATATTTTTTCTCAGAGGTTTCAATGGTGTTGCGAATACGCCTCTTCCAGTTTGGTTCTCTTTTCTTGTTTTGATGTGTTGTTTGTTTCTTTTCTCACCTGCTATAAATAGCTTGGCTGCTGAGATATATGAGGTGGTTAAGTTGCGTGATGTTAAATTCTTCTCTTTCTGTCATTCTAGTCAGTGCTTTGTTGACAATTTCCAATCTTGAGTCTTATTTTCCTATCCAATGTTTGGTTTACATTAATCGCTTTTCTGTATACAAGAAAATGTTACTTGAATCTTCATATTTTCTTTTCATTTGTGTTTCAATTTCAAGTATTTCTGCCAGGTTGTTAGGTGCATCTTCTCTTTCTTGTATTTGTGTTTCTTCACTTTTAATGATTACTTCTGTTGTCGCTTCCTTTTTTGTTCATTATTCTCATTTGTCGCTTCTTCTCGTCTTTTCAATTGGGATCAGTGCTGCTGCAGTCCTCCTCAACTTTATCTTCCATATCTCTTAGTTCACATTGTGTTAGCTTATTCTGCTTCATGATGTAACGTCTTTGGTTAGCTAGTGAATTGGCATTTATGTTGGGAAAGATTTTAGGGTTTTCGCTGTCTCCATATGTTGTAACATGCTTGTGTAATATTTCTGGAGTTTTTCTGTTCTGTATTGTAATGTAGTAGCACCCCATCACTTCTCTTTAGTCTTCAATCCTCCATTTCTGTTTGATTTTGTTTGCTGAATTTGTGATAGTGTAGCATTGGAAAGGCCATTTTGTGACAAAGGTCAGTGTCTGGATTCTACCTATCCAAGCTTGAAGCTTGTGCGGTTGTTGTTGTTTGGAGGGTTTTGCATGATGACGACCGAGATTATCTCCGTATCCCTGCCGGGCGCGACACCACGAGTATCAGTGGTCCCGTTAACGCCGTTAGTGTTATCCGAGGAGCTGATTCATTTCTAGAATTCTCCATTTAAGTTTGGGTTTCTTATTGAAAGTTGTTTGGGCTTCTTCCCTAGACCAGTTGTCACCTCTATGACTTTTGAGCCTGATCCACCCATTGACGGCCGCCCGCTCCGGATCAAACGCCGTCGTGCTAATTTTGGTCCGCGCCGACTATTTGATTTCGCCGGTACCACCCATATCTGGGAGGCGTGCAGCTGTTATATGTTGAATGGTCTCTGATGTTTGCTGACACTTCCTACATTTGTCGGATTGAGTGTTAGGATCCTTAATCACAAATTTCTTGTAATTGTTGGTGCTTGATAACCTGATCTTGGATAGCCATCAGCAAGCCTCTCGGTTTCTGGGAAAAGGACTCCGCTAGTAAGCCATCGGTTTAAAGCTGCTTTGGTGCAATATGCGGCTGGTTAAGGTCGTGATGATGTCGACCGTGCAACGCAGGTTTCTCGTGACCATTGTTCCAGCTTCTCGGTGTCTGACACTGTTTTGAACTCTAATTCGGGCGTGGCGAGGTTCAGAGGTGAAGTAATTTTTATCCGCCTTTGTTATGATTCGATGTAAGCGCTGAGGGTTTCGGCCTTTCTGTGAAGAATTCAGCGTAGGAAGAAGAACTTTCATTTATTATTATTATTATTATTATTATTATTATTATTATTATTATTATTATTATTATTATTATTATTATTAAGGATAATAAAAAACTCTTTGTTTTAACAAAACCTCCAATATTTATTTAAAAATTGCTTTTTTTTTAAAAGACTCAATGACGGCTGTTTCGCTATGAAGCATCGTCAGATTGACATTTAAGTAACATATTTGTTTTGTTTGTAGCTGTGGGTACCCTGATGTTTAGGTAGTATTAAGGCTAGACCAAGTATGGAAGTAATAAGACATAACAATATTAAAGCCTAGATGTTATTAGCCCTAAGGGATTATCCTGGATGTCATTTCCCTCTAAGATCAGTATAACTGTAAATGATATAGAAAAACTAGGAAAAGAACTATATCATGCTGATCTTTACAATAACTTAATATATTTGTGTTACAATTACGTCTTATCTATATGTATAAAATGAAGACTCAATCAAGCAAACACTTTAAAAGTGGAGAACTTCCCAGATTTATTTGTTCATTAACAACTTTAAATTGTGGATCCGCTAGATGTCTTTTTTTTTCAAGTTCTTTAAGGAAATCTAAATTTTGTTTTTTAGTTACAAATGTGCAGTATTTGGATGTCATTGGTGTGAAAGAGTGAGGTTGGATGTTCAAGTAGGTGTTTTGCATAATTTCCGACTTATCTAAGGTTGTTTTAATCTATATGCTTCTTAAATGTTCGTTAAATCTTACTTCAAAATTTTTTGTGTTTGACATTATATATACAGCATTACACTTTGGACAATTAATTTTGTAAACACCAGATTTTTTTTAATTTAGGTAATTTTGTTTTTTTAAGATTCTTCAATTTTGTACCCAACATTATTTTGTGTTTTTAAATGATATTATTGCTGATATTGCCAAAGATATTATTTTTTGATATTTTATTGGAAATACTTCCACGATATGTAATATTTTTATAACTTTTAATTTCTTTAGTTTGTTTAGGAAATATTAGTTGTAGTGCCACTTTCTGTTCTTTTTATTAATTAATGTATTTATCAAATGAATTGGGTAGCCATTAGATGTAGCTATTTGTTTTATGATATAAATTTCTTTATCAAAGTTAATTTTGTCCATTGGAATTGAAAATGCCCTATGTATCATAGAATGGCATAAGCATTGCTTATTTATGTGTTATAGGATGATTTGAATTATATGAGTATGGTTACATCTGTTTTGTGTTGGTTTTCTGTATATTGAATAATTTAGTAAATTATTAACTTTTCAATTTTTAAATCTAGAAAATTAATTGAATTATTTTCTATTCCAACTTCTAAAAGTAAAATTAATTTTAGGATGCAAGGTATTAATATAATTAAAAATATATCTAATTGTCGTTTCAAGCCTACCTACAAATCCTGCTAACACATCATCAACATAAAATATCTATACCAAAATACAATATTGTTTTTATAACTAGAATTAAAGATTTTGTTTTCTAAACTATCCATAAAAATATTTTGCTAAAATTGGAGAAATGGACTTCCCATTGGAAGACCCTCATTTTGAATATATACTTTGTTATCAAAAGTAAATAATTTTGACTAATGCATACATTAAATAAGTCAATTATATCTGATATTATTCCTGGATGGATATTTTTCTTTCATCTAATATCTTTTAACTAGAACTATACATTCTTTAGGAGGAATTTTAGAGAACATATTAGTTACATCAAATGATACTAATTTAGTATTATTTTGTAATTTACATTTATTTAATTTATTTATCAAATCTAATGAATTTTGTACTGAATATTTAGATGTGTAACCATAATTATTTAGAATAGTATTTAATTTTTTAGCTACCTTAGTATGTTAGGAGTGTTAACATAAGAAACTACTGGTCTAATTGGTTTTGACTCTTATGTAATTTAATAGTTCCATTATAATTCTGGACATTGAGGATTTTTATTTACTAGATATTTTTTGTATCATAGTCATTTAATAGATAATTTGAATCATTTACATGTAACGCTCTTATTTGGTTAGAAAATTTTTGAGTGGGATCGTTCTTTAGAATTTTTGAGCATTACTTGACATTATGAAGTCATTCGCACCTTTAGATTCTATAATTTCTTCTTTTTTAAAATTACTGTTGAGTTACCTTACGATTTTGTAATGACTAGGTTATTTTGATCCTACTTTTATTTTTGATTGATTCTTAAAGGCTAAAATGTCATTTTTAATAATTTGACTTTGACTTTTAAATTTATTTGGTTTTATGTCACTAATAAGATTTGCTATTTGCATTTTTTCATAAATAAAATTATTTGGAATTTGTTCTTAAAGCTATTTCAGAATCAGTGGCTAAAATTTCTTTTATATTATTAGTAAATTTAGGTGGTATGCAATATTTTAAACCTTTATCTAAAAATTTATTTTCATTATTTGAAAAAATGGTGTCTGATAGATTTACAAACCGAGGAGCAAAAATGTATTGGTACATGAGAATTTACTATGCGTTATTATGTTGTGTGAAATTGTTTGTTGGTATGTTTATTGAATTCATTAATTTTTCTAATTTTACCTATCTTGCTTTTTTATATTTATCATGTTTCAAAATACTGACCTGTTCTCTAAATTTTATCATCTAAGCAGTCAAATTCTACTAGATACGATGCATTGAAAAAGTTAAATCTGAATGAACAGTTTTAATGTAAATGTCTAGAGCATCTCTCTTTATTTTAAACCACTTTCCTACTTTCCCCTTTTATCCCACATTTTTTGTGCTTTTTTAACTACTTTTTGTGCTTCCTTTGATTGAGTTTTACATTTATGTTTACATAATTGGGTATTAAATTTTTTTTTTTTTTTTCTTCAGACATTCCTTGGTTAAACCAGATGTTTTTGGGATGCCTTACATCTTTTTTCTCTTGTAACTTCTTATATAATCGGGGTTTAAATTCTTCTCTCAAGATGTTTTAATTAAATTGATTGTACTAACCCTTACTTTTTGGATGTCCATCTTATTAAGGATAATAAAAACCTTCTTCGTTTTAACAAAACTTCCAATATTTATTTAAAAATTTGCTTTTTTAAAAGACTCAATGACGGCTGTTTCTGCTATGAAGCATCGTCCAGATTTGACCTTTAAGTTACATTTTTGTTTGTTTGTAGCTAGGTACCTGATGTTTAGGTAGTATTAAGGCTAGACCAAGTATGGGAAGTAATAAGACATAATATTAAAAGCCTAGATGTTATTAGCCCTAAGGGATTATCCTGGATGTATATCCCTCTAAGATCAGTATAACTGTGGAATGATATAGAAAAAACCAGGGAAAAAAAACTATATCATGCTGATCTTTACAATAACTTAATATATTTGTGTTACAATTACGTCTTATCTATGTATAAAATGAAGACTCATTAATCAAAGCGAAACACTTTAAGAAGTGGAGAACTTCCCAGATTTATTTGTTCATTAACAAACTTTAAATTGTGGATCTGCTAGATGTCTTTTTTTTTCAAGTTCTTTAAGGAAATCTAAATTTTGTTTTTTTATTACAAATGTGTGAAGTATTTGGATGTCATTGGTGTGAAAGAGTGAGGTTGGATGTTCAAGTAGGTGTTTTAGCATAATTTGACTTATCTGGTTTGTTTTAATCTATATGCTCTTAAATGTTCGTTAAGAATCTTACTTCAAAAATTTCTTGGTGTTTGACCTCAATAAATATTGGAAGTTTTGTTAAAACGAAGAGTAAAAAGCATTATTATTATGTATTATTATTATTATTATTATTATTATTATTATTATTATTATTATTATTATTATTATTATTATTATTATTATTATTATTATTATTATTATTATTATTATTATTATTATTATTATTATTATTATTATTATTATTATTATTATTATTATTATTATTACTTTTATTATTATTATTATTATTATTATTATTATTACCTACCAGCGGTAGGTGGACGTGCCAGACTCATACCCGATCTGTACATGTGTGGGTTAACAAGAGACATTTGGGGAGGTAAACTCACTATCTCACCCTAGTTCTTCTCTGGTCCACTGGTTACTTCTGTAAATACACCTGTATCACTTTGCGGGTATTTACGAGCAACAACTATGCATATATGGCATGAAACGACACGACATAGACGACGCTGAGCATACATTTTTTGAATGTAGGCAATGGTCAGCAGAGAGAGAGACAGACTGGAGTGCTCAGATTGAGTGGCACCTGGACACCTGGAAAACGTTGTTCATTTGCTTTTAAAAGAGAAGAGAACTTGGTTTACAGATGACAGCAAAATACGTTGAGAGAATTCTCTCCGTTGTAAAAAGAAGGCACCTGGACGCAGGCACAACGTCAGTGGAATAAGATATAATTATATCTTAAAATGAAGGATGTACATGCCTGAAGTAATACTTTTTGTGGTTCCGGGCCATGTACAATATCCTGAGGAGTTTTTAGCGGGTCAACGGATTTCTCTGTAGAACCCCGCACTTTTACCCATAGTGAGACGTTGCTAATGGGGTGTGTGTAGACATTTTCTTCCCCACCTCAAAAAAAAAAAAAAAAAAAAAAAAAAAAAAAAAATTATTATTATTATTATTATTATTATTATTATTATTAATATTATTCATATTATTATTATTATTATTATTATTATTATTATTATTATTATTATTATTATTATTATTATTATTATTATTATTATTATTATTATTATTATTATTATTATTATTATTATTATTATTATTATTATTATTATTATTATTATTATTATTATTATTATTATTATTATTATTATTATTATTATTATTATTATTATTATTATTATTGACCTTATTATTATTATTATTGTGTCCATTATTATTATTATTATTTCTTATTATTATTATTATTATTATTATTATTATTATTATTATTATTATGTTATTATTATTATTATTATTATTATTATTATTATTATTATTATTATTATTATTATGTATGTATGTATGTGTATTATTATTATTATTATTATTATTATTATTATTATTATTATTATTATTATTATTATTATTATTATTATTATTATTATTATTATCAAAAGACTTATGCACTTACTCAGCTATTGCTGGTAATATTTACCTATCCCGAGGCGTAAACGCAAAATGGGATTAGGCTCCAAAAATTTACATATTTAAAAAATTTTCTAACAGTATGACATGTGTTTAAAATTGCCGCTTTGCAAGTCAATATAAGTGTTTTTATGAAGATCGAGTTTTTTAAGACTGTCTTCAAAGACTTTTGGGAATGAGTCCAGTTGATGATACGATGATCGGTACCACTTGCACTTTTTCTGCATGCCACACATCCTGTCCCACTTCTATGGCAAGAATCGGTGTACTTTGCCATCTTTTTCATTCATACTTATCCAAAACGTTGTTATTGTTTGAAACTGCAACATCGACTAACAGCACCGATTTAGCTTTCTTATCCCACAACTACAATGTCGGGTCCGATTATTCGTCACCTGTCTATCGGTGATAATGGACCTATCGTAGTAGAGTCTAAAATCTGCATTCTCGAGCACTGCCTGTTGATTGTATTTGTAATAGGGATTGTATATGGCGCTATTTAGCAGTCCATATTTGTTGGCCAGTTTCTGGTGGAAATAATATTACACAGCTGGGAAATGTGCCTGCGTAAATAATCCGTGTTGGCTATGGTTGAATATCCTGATGTGATGTGTTGTATGGTTTCCGAAGTTTGTTGACACCGGGGTCTACACTTTGTCCGATGTAATAGTTTGACGGTCCCTGATAACGCACATTTTTGTAGTTGTTCGTATTGATTACTTGATCCTGAATGGCCATCATAAATCCTTCAGTCTCTGGGAACAAGGTTTACCGTCAGCAAGCCACCTATTTGATGCTATTTTGTCAATGTGTAGTGGTTGGTTAAGGATCGTGATGATGTCGACCATGTAGACTTCTTTGGGCCCATATAAAGTGTTTCTAAGCATCAGTTGTTATTTTCTAAATCCCATATTAGGGTCTGCTAAATTTAGAGGCGAGTATTTCTTATCTGTAACTCCTTATGACAGATTTATGTAAATTCGATGACAGTGATTTGGTAACAAAGAAGTCTCGCAATTTATTTATCTGTTTGTTATGCAGATTTATTATGTCGCATAAAGCTTCTTCCCTCCCTCCTTTCTCGGTAGTGTTTGTTCTTAAGCACTTGACTTGATGTTGGATGGTGACATCTGTACTTTGTCATCATAGTCCGGGTTGTTACTCTGAATATCTTCCAATTCTGGTTTTTGTCCATTGTAAAATACCGAAAGAATGAGTCCAACACAGGTACGGCATATGTGTATTAATGGCTCGGTTTAGGTTTTCCAGCGTTCAACTCAGATTTTTAGTAGGGAACTTTACCCTTTGTGAAAACTCATCCCTGATTTTTAGCCTTGGACTGTTTTTTGAGGTCTAACAATTTTGGCTCGTTGAAATCCCAAGTATTTATAGGTTTCCCCATTCTGCATGGCAGCGATTATATCTCCATTAGGTAGCGCCACATCTCCATTGACAATTTTTCCCTTTTTGATGTTTAAAAATTACTGGCACTTATCTAAACCAAATTTCATGTGTATATCACTGGAGAACCTTTCAGTTATATCCAGAAGATGTTGAATTTGTTGTTGATTGGAATCAAAAATTTTCATGACATCTATATAAAGGAGATGGGAAACGGTGCAGTTTGTGTTTCAATTAGTCTTAAGATTGAAGCCATATGTTGTGTCGTTAAGCAAGTGAGAAAGTGGGTTCATTGCCAAACAGAACCACAATGGACTAAGTGAGTCACCTTGGAATATTCCTCTGCGAATAGCGATTTTATCGGTTTTAAAATGCTGACCATTGTTATTTAACTAAAGGTTTGTTCTCCATTGTTTCATCGATGCTTCAAGAAAAGTAACGATGGTAGGATGTACTTTGTAGATGTTTAAAATACGTATAAGCCAGGAATGAAGAACGCTGTCAAATGCCTTACGGTATTCTACAAAAGCAGTCGAGATGTTGCGACATTGCTTTTGCGCTTGCCTTAGGATCACAGAGTCAATAACAAGTTGTTCTTTGCATCCCTGATGACCACGTTTACATCCCTTTTGCTCCTCTACCAAGATGTTGTTTTGGTCAACATGCCTATATATTCGGTTAGTGATGCAAGTTGTTAATATTTTGTAAAGCGTTGGAAGACATGTGATTGGTCTATACTTCGAAGGATCCTGTGTGTTAGCTGTTTTGGGAAGCATATGGGTTAAACCAGGAGTGAGAAAGGCTGGAATGTCTTCTGGATGTTGAAAGAATGTGTGTAAATTTTGATGCCATTACCTCGTGTAAGCTGTCAAATTTTTTGTACCAGAAATTTTGGATATTATCAATTCCTGGAGCTTTCCAACTATTAGTTTCTCGTACGGCTTGGTTTACTTCAGCTGTTGTTATGTTATTAAACAACATTGGAGCAATATTTAGTTTGTCCGGCTCGTATTCTATCCATGCTGCACCCTCGTTGTGTTTTTTGAGGATTGGACCATATTGAAGACCAATAGTCAGTAAGATCATCCTTATTTGGAAGATTGCGGTAGTTGTTTGTTCCGGCCCTACTAAGTTGTCTGTAGAACAGCTTTTCATTGGTGTTAAATAAGTGGTTTTGCTGTTTCTTTTTAGTGTATTTGACGTAACGCCTTTAACTTTTGCCTAAGAAGGTCCATATATAAACATAAGTGTCCCTTATACCTTGGATGTTCTGTGTTGGTTTTAATTCTCCTAAGAATTTTCTTGACCATATTAGTTAGTCGTCTGGACGGTTTGGCGTTGTTAAATTCTGTAAGTTGTCCCAATTCCTTCCTTATGTCATTAATGGACTTCTCAAGTCGCTGTTGCCACCAAGGTTTATATGGCTTCTTCTTTTCGTTACACTTTTTGTTCGGAAACCGGACTCGTTGGTTGTGACTCCGGACAACTGCAACTGCACCACAGTAGATAAGGGTGTGTATCTCTTCCAGAGTACGGTAGTCCTTGGCACGATCCTTTAAGAGTAAATTAATGACTGCTAGAATCCTATTGGTGTTTTTATTCGTTTTGAGTTTGGGCAATATTGGTCGGTGAATTGGGTTTGCTACCATCAAATTCTAATATTGCTTTAGAGAGTTCGGCAGCAGCATTTTCGTGTTCGTCAGGTTGTGTGTTACTGTCTGTGTTTGGGTTTTCGTCTTGATCAATGTTTGGTGTCTCATCGCTAGTGTGGTCATCAAGTCTTACATTATCCAGCTGATCATTTGTATGTTATTATCATTATTATTATTTTTTTTTTTTTTTTTTTTTTTTTTCACGTTAGGTCGGATGATTTCACTTTAACCGGTAAGGTAAGTTACAAGGTTTAAAGCGTTTGCTATTTTTTGTTTAAGACCTTCCTGATGATGTTGCAGGTACTCAAGATTACAGCTTTTTGTAGGTCATACTGGATGTTTTTCGATAGTCCAATGCTTTCCAGATTTTTCTTTAGGTCTTTCGGGATTTCCCCAGTAGCTCCAATTATTATTATTATTATTATTATTATTATTATTATTATTATTATTATTATTATTATTATTATTATTATTATTATTATTATTATTATTATTATTATTATTATTATTATTATTATTATTATTATTATTATTATTATTATTATTATTATTATTATTATTATTATTATTATTATTATTATTATTATTATTATTATTATTATTATTATTATTATTATTATTATTATTATTATTATTATTATTATTATTATTATTATATCAAAAGACTTATGCACTTACTCAGCTTTCGCTGGTAATATTTACCAATCCCGAGCGTAAACGCAAATGGGATTAGGCTCAAAGATTACATATTTAAAAATTTCCGAACAGTGCGACATGTATTTAAAATTGCCGCTTTTTGCAAATCAATGAAAGTATTTTTATGAAGACTGAGTTTTTTAAGACTATCTTCAAGACTTCTCGGGATAAGTCCGGTTGATGATACGATGATCGGTACCACCTCCACTTTTTCTGCATGCCACATCTGCCCTACTTCTATAGCAAGATCGGTGTACTTTGCTATCTTTTCATTATATTTGTCCAAAATATTGTTGTTGTTTGGAACTGCAACATCGACTAGCAGCACTGAATTAGCTTTTTTATCCACCACTACAATGTCGGGTCGATTATTCGTCACCTGTCTATCGGTGATAATGGACCTATCGTAGTAGAGTCTAAAATCTGCATTCTACAGTACTGCCTGTGGCTTGTATTTGTAATAGGGTGTATATGTATTTAGCAGTCCATATTTATTGGCCAGTTTCTGGTGGATAATATTACACAGCTGGTTGTGCCTGCGTAAATAATCCGTGTTGGCTATGGTTGAACATCCTGAAGTGATGTGTTGTATGGTTTCCGACGTTTGTTGGCACCGTCTACACTTATCCGATGTAATAGTTGGGTCCCTGATAACAAATTTTTTGTAATTGTTAGTATTAATTACTTGATCCTGAATGGCCATCATAAATCCTTCAGTCTCTGGGAACAAGGTACCGTCAGCAAGCCACCTATTTGATGCTAGTTTGTCAATGTGTGGTTGGTTAAGGTCGTGATGATGTCGACCATGTAGAGCTTTTTGGGCCCATTTTACGTGTTTCTCAGCATCCGTTGTTATTTCTAAATCCACATTAGGACCTGCTAAATTTAGAGGGGAATAATTTTTATCTGCTCCTAAAATAAATTTGTGTAAATTAGATGATGTTGATTTAGTAATAAAGAAGTCTCGTAATTTATTTATCTGCTTGTTGTGTAGATTGATTATGTCGCATAGAGCTCTTCCTCCCTCCTTTCTCGGTAGTGTTGTTCGGAGTACTGACGATGTTTGATGGTGATATCTGTACTTGGTCATCATAGTCCTTGTTGTTCTCTGAATATCTTCCAATTCAGTTTTTGTCCATCGTAGAATCCCAAACGAATAAGTTAACACAGGTACGGCATATGTATTAATTGCTCGGTTAAGGTTTCCTGCATTCAGTTCGGATTTTAGTAATGAACAAACCCTCTGTGTATACTGATCCTTGATTTTGGACTTGGACTGTTTTTGGTCTAGCAATCTGGCTAGTTAAAATCCCAAGTATTTATAGGTTTCCCCATTCTGCATGGCAGCGATTATATCTCCATTAGGTAGCGCCACATCTCCATTTGACAATTTTTCCCTTTTCGATGTTTAAAGAACGGCACTTATCTAAACCAAATTTCATGTGTATATCACTGGAGAACCTTTCAGTTATATCCAGAAGATGTTGAATTTGTTGTTGATTGGAAGCAAAAAATTTTGATGTCATTATTATTATTATTATTATTATTATTATTATTGTAATGTAATTTTTATATTTACTTGCACAGTTTTGTTTAAGATCATATTTTTTATTTCTATTTTTTTATATTTATATTTCTATTTGTTTGTCCGAATAAATTAAAATTTTTTAATACATATATATATATATATATAATTGTTTCTCTATATTGTACTGTTAATTTTATTTTCTTTATTTATTTTATTTTTGTTATAATTATTCTATAAAGTTTCAATAAATTTTGTATAATTGTTGGTATTGTATTTTATTGTAATTTTTACAAATTGTATTGTAACCTCAAATGTATTTTATACGTAATGTGGTTAATAAAATCGTATCGTATTATTATTATTATTATTATTATTATTATTATTATTATTATTATTATTATTATTATTATTATTATTATTATTATTATTATTATTATTATTATTATTATTATTATTATTATTATTATTATTATTATTATTATTATTATTATTATTATTATTATTATTATTATTATTATTATTATTATTATTATTATTATTATTATTATTATTATTATTATTATTATTATTATTATTATTATTATTATTATTATTATTATTATTATTATTATTATTATTATTATTATTATTATTATTATTATTATTATTATTATTATTATTATTATTATTATTATTATTATTATTATTATTATTATTATTATTATTATTATTATTATTATTATTATTATTATTATTATTATTATTATTATTATTATTATTATTATTATTATTATTATTATTATTATTATTATTATTATTATTATTATTATTATTATTATTATCAAAAGACTTATGCACTTACTTAGCAATTGCTGGTAATATTTACTCATCCCGAGCGTAAACGCAAATGGGATTAGGCTCAAAGATTACATATTTAAAAATTGTGCAGTTGGTGCCAACTTGAGCACACGTCTTTTAACAGTAGCTCTGTACAATTTAGCTATTTTTAGTGTTTAAATATAATTTTAATTTATGAAAAGTGCACTAGTTCCTGTTTAATATATTGTTTTATCATCACAGTTATTGGTAACTATTTTTATTTGATAATTGTGGCGTGTTTAACCAGTTCCAACCTACTTTACCAACTAGAGTTATACATATTTTTTTTGTTAATTGTCGAGATAGTTGCCGCTAGCTAACAGTGAAGACGGGCGGGGTTTTTTTAATGAAAATTAATAACAAAAAGGGGCGCCACTTGATTTTACTATCCGACAATACACTTTCACCAGGCTAAAATCAAGAAAAGCCGCCTTCCAGTTGGCTCCTAGGAGGGTACAACCAAATAAGATGAAGTAAATTTAAATAGAAAATTAAATTTTAATGAGAATATAGAAAAATAATGTAGTAATACTAAATAAATATATATGTATATCAAATATAAAGATATTATATCAATTTAATGTAATGAAATATGCATTAATGTCCTCTTATATGATAATAGCAATAGTGCGTATGTAAAATAAAGAAAATACCAGACGTGTACACGTTTGTTTACAGCATAAAAAAAATAGTAATTTATTTTAGCAGCAACCTGCATGCATATATATAAAAAAAATATATATTTAATTATTCCAAATTACTTTTGGCTCTTTTACTTTATTATAAAACAAAACTGTATTTTAATGTTCAATCATTCAAATTAATTTTACTATACAAAAAAAAACAACGACTAAGTTTATCTTTAATTATAACTTCCTTATAACTAAACTTATCTGGATATCCAAGAGATACGGGAACTTCCCAGTAGTGGCACTTCCAAAATGGTTCACCAAGATTGAATCAAGTTGATGACAACGGTAAGTTATATATTTAGTCGATTGATACAAATACTTCAGCGTTTTACGGTGATGATATTAAAGAATAAAAAAAAAACCCTAAAATAAAATTTTATTATAGAAAAACATCTCTAATATCAGTAGGCAGGTTTAAAATCGGGTTAGTTTTCAGACAAAAAGAAAAATGTTTAACAACTGATACAAAATAAATTAAATTTATTTTTTTCTTGTCGGCACTAAGCTACCAGCCAAAAATAATCATAAAACTTACTTGAAATAATACAAAAAAAAACCATTAAAATATTTGATTTATATAATACGTAAATTAAATTAAGTTTAAACATCTATAAAGAAATTTTAAGCTGATTTGGAATGAAACTTTATAAATAAGTTGCCAAAGTGTCTGAAATGTATGTACTTTTATTAACAAAATAAATTATATAAAAATTTCCGACTTAAAATATGAAAACCAAAAATTAAAAAAAATGCTTACCTCACTTAGAGGGTTTTTGTTTCCCAAAAAAACTATCTATAGTTGTTAGGTAACTTTCGGCTTGACTTTTCTTACTTAGGATAGAGAATTTCGTCGGAAAAGATGTAAGATGACGTGTTTAGTAGTGGAAAGCAGCTAGGAGAGAAAAATCCCGCGTTGCGGATGGAAATTTTGTCCAACAAATAACAAATTGCATATAGAATTCAACCAAAATTCTTCCAATTTCTTCCAATAAAAATTTCCAATTAAAGAAAATTAATGTAATCCCTTTTTTCTAATAAAGGTTGAGAAAAACCACTCAATTTATGAAATATAACTTTCTTTTTAAACTCTCAAATTCACTGCTAACATTTTAACCGATAAATCTCGTACCAAAAATAATTTTTATTTCTGTTTTAACAATCGATAATTTTTGTTTGCTTGACTGATAAGTTTTTTGTCGGAACAAGAAATTATTTTAATTGCTCGGACATACGGAGGAACCTGTGAGAACTCATCAGAAATTGGGTATTAAAAATAAATAAACATTATTGTAGGTGTAATTAAAACAATAAACTTATTGTAAGCGACAACTAGAGGGCATAGACTTCTAACAATCTCAGAAAGAATTAAATATTTGGAATGAATATACCGGGAACACTAAGAAAAATAAATAAAAATATGTAAATTGTTGGAAAAAAAATGTATATATAATATATATTTACAGAAAAACGCAAAACAACCTTTCTAAACAAGGCACGTAGTCATTCTATTCGATCGCCTGTAAAATATAATATTAATCTTTTTTACTGACGCATCGCATTGGTTTGAATCACTACTTGGACTTGCTTTCTTTAGACAGAGTCGTCACATCGCGTTGCCCATATTATTAATAATACAATAATAAGCTTGTATATTTATCTCAGTATTATAATAAATCTAACAATAACATAGAATTACAAATTATTAACAAAATAATCGCTCAACGCTAACACGGCCAGCCTGACACTGGGACGCTCTCGGCCCAATGTTTTTTTTTTTTAATGCTCGGTTTCATCCTGACTACTAGTACTGGATGTGCTCGCGTCAACATCAGTGTTGGTTTGATCCATGTTCTAGATAACAGAAAACAATCTCATAATCACATGCTCAAATACCAATGCTTAAAATCTAATAAAATCTAACAGGTGGAGATTTTCGTCAGAAAGCATAAAACCATGCCCAAGCATATTTACTAAAATAATTTAAACCAGTGAGATATCCGCCAGACAGCATTATACCATGCCCAAGCATCTACACTAAAAATATTTTAAACCAGTGAGATATCCGCCAGACAGCATTATACCATGCCCAAGCATCTACACTAAAAACATTTTAAACCAGTGAGATATCCGCCAGACAGCATTATACCATGCCCAAGCATCTTCACTGAAAACATTTTAAACCAGTGAGATATCCGCCAGACAGCATTATACCATGCCCAAGCATCTTCACTGAAAATATACCAACAATTACCGCTAACACGGTCATACAATTATAAAAAGTATCAGTTACCTGGTAATCATCATTGTCAGTAAATACGTATGACTCAAGCAACTCCGAGCAGTCCTCAGGAGTCCATTCCTTTGGCCACAAACGCATCTGGTAAGACGCTGCTGCTGTAAGTCTAGTAGATTCAGCAACATCTCCCACTTTCCTTAATTCATATCTATTTGTAGATAAGATTTTTGTTACTTTATATGGCCCCAACCATCCGGATTCAAGTTTCTTTGGCTTAATAGCCTCTCTGTTAATAAGTACATAATCACCAACTTTAAACGTTTTTGTACTTTTGCACGTTTATTCACATACGTATCTTGAATAATTGCGTTTTCATCAAGACGCTTCTTTACAAACTGCTTCCATTTCTCCGTCTGAATAGGTGAAGAAGGCAGTTTATCTTCCGATGCATTGTCAATGATACGCTTAATTTCGGGTATTCTGTTATCACATCCAAATAACGTTTGAAGGGGTGTCCTTTTTGTGGTTTTGTGAACAGTAGAATTGATAATCAGCTGAATACGTGAAACAAGTGCACTCCATTGAGATGAAATGTCTGCTTGAACACGCAATAAATTTGCAATGAAACTCATGTAGCGTTCAGCTTGACCATTAGCTTGGTGTACGTATGGGGTAATGAAATGCCACTCTATATCCCATTCACATAAGAGTTCATGGTTCTGGACTGCACGAAGAGAACTACCATTATCTGTTATTATTCGAGCTGGAGTTCCTACAAGATATATGATGTCAATTATGCAATTAGCAATTTCATCTGTTTTGAGACTCTTCAAGGCGTACAGGAAACAGTATTTAGAAAAACTATCCACAGCTACGAAAATATGAGCGAAATCGTCATCAGTCTTAGGTAGAGGTCCAAGACAATCAATGTGAAGGGTGTTGAATGGAATGTCAACTTTGTTTATTGAATGGATTTCATAGCTAGATGGTTTAGGGATGCGTTTTCGGGTGAGGCAGGTTAAGCACGCTTCAATATACTTTTTAATGAATGCCCTCATTCTTGGGAACCAAAAGTGAGAGTTTATACTTAATAGTGTTTTATCTAAACCAACATGAGCTTGACCGTCATGATATTCCTTTAATAATGCATAACGTGCATTTTTAGGCACAAAGTATTGTGTTACTCTTTCCGAATTTATCTCACTTAAATGGCACAGAGTACTACCAATCATACAAAACTGATTTTTATCAAGTTCGCCATTGTTTAATCTTTCTTTAAGTTCCTGAGTTTCGCTGTCTGTACTTTGTTGTACAGACAACCAACCGTCAGGCATTAGGGTAAATTCTCCTTCGCTCGCATTATCAACAATTTCAGAAATCCGATTAATGCAGACTGATTTTGGTGGATTGCGACTTAAATAATCCACATACGACATCTGATTACCCGCCCTATGCTCAATAGTAAAATTGAAGTCTTGTAGGTAAATCCACCAACGACTTACTCGCGGAACTAAATCACGCTTATACTGAGAGCTCTTTAATGAGTTGCAATCTGTGACCAATTTGAATGGGATACCTATAAAATAGTGTCTAAACTGTTTCAGAGCGTAAACCACGGCCAACGTTTCCAACTCGTATGAGTGGTAACGTGACTCGGCATCAGATGTGGCTTTACTGAAATATGCAATAACACGCTTAATTCCATCATGGATTTGTAAAATAATGGCTCCAAAACCATGACTACTGGCATCCGTATGGAGCTCTATAGGAAGATTGGGATCGAATATGGCTAAAACCGGTTCATTTGACAGTATATTAATGACATATTCAAAAGCCTTAGATTGTTTATCACCCCAGCACCAAGGTTCATCTTTCTTTAGTAAATGTGATATTGGTCTAGTTTTTACTGAAAATTCGGGGACAAACTTGCGGAAATATCCCGCAAGACCTAAAAACTGGCGCACCTCTTTAACATTTGTCGGAGGTGACAGAGACTTTAGTGCCAATGTTTTTGAAGGGCTGGGTTTTACGTCACCCTTGCTAATCAATCTACCTAAATACTCAATTTCTTCTTTTAAGAAACTACATTTATTCCTATTTATGGAAAATCCGTGAGATCTTAAAGTCACAAAAACTTTGCGGAGATTGGTTAAGCCTTCTTCCAGGGTAGTAGACGGAATCAGAATATCATCTAAATACACTAAAACTAAACCTTTTGAAATTTCATCCTGTAAAGCAAGATTTATCGCCCTTTGAAAAATAAAGGGGGCATTCGCGAGGCCAAATGGCATACGCAAATACTCGTACTGGCCGTCGGGTGTAATAAATGCTAATTTTTCTACTGATTCAGGGTGAACTTTAATTTGGTGGAAGCCAGCGGCCATGTCTAAAGTAGTAAAATATCTACTGCCACTTAAACGATCAATTTGATCGTCAATGCGTGGAAGGGGAAATCTATCTTTCACAGTGATACGATTTAAGGCCCTAAAGTCACAAACTAGGCGCGGCTCACCATTTTTTTTTTCTTCACCAAATTACAGGACTGGCATATGGTGAGTGAGATGGTTGGATTATAGAATTATTCAAAAGATCTTGAACTATTTTTTGCACTGTCTCCCTTTCAGTGACTGAAAGACGGTAAGGTCGATATTTGATTTCCTTATCTGATGTAAGGCGTATTTTGAATTCCCCAGTGGTAATTAATGAAGGGACTTTATTTCCACTAGTAAAAATATCTTGAAATTCATCAAATAATAAATCGAGTTGGTTTTGAATTAAATCCAAACCCAATTCAGAGGAGTGAAAATATAAAGACGGTACACTCTGATTGTACGTAAATATTATACCTGGAATGCACAAAAAGTCTAATCCTATTATAATATCACAACATATTACGTCATTCGGGACAACAAATATTTTTAGCACAAAAACATTTTTATTTAAAAATATCTTAGTTTCAATAGCATATTTTGAATAAAAGGATGAATTATCGCCTACTCCCTTGATCAATTTTTGATCCAAAATATGCAACGAAGTTATTTCTTTAGCTTTATCTTCGCGAATAAGCGAAACCTGAGCACCTGTATCCAATAAAACTTCATAAAAAGTTCCGCCGATATTAAGAGAATATAAACAAAACTTATCGGTATTTTTATTTTGTGTCAGTGATGATTCACAAACATTAATGTGTTTGGATTCGTCACTCTTGTTTTTATCCTGGCGTAATCTTTTAAAACAATTTTCAAAAGAATGGCCAGTTTTCTTGCAAAAACTACAGGTATTTATTGGATTATTAAAGAATTTTGAAGTACTGGGAGTTGAAGTGGTATCCCGTTCACGTTTTACACCTCGCTCTGGGCAAGATATTTTTCGGTGGCCTAGTTTTCCACATTTAAAGCATTTAATATTATTTATATAACCAGATGAGACATTGTTACTATGAGCAATATTAATACCTTTGTTTTGGTTATCACGTCGATTATTTGGCCTAGATTGAATACGTGATAAATGAGCAATCAAAGAAGTTGTATTCTCATGACCTGACTGCGTCAATTGTGCCTGCAAAGCAGAATCTTTTACCCCAAAACAAATTAAACTTATCAGCTGTTCTTGAGAAAAAGTTACACGCAAAAAATTTATTTTCTGTAGTTTCATGCGACCATAAAAGCCATAAGATGGACATCCATCGGAAGTAAACATTATTGCGTCATGTGCTAATTTTCCAAAATTAGTACAACCCGCAAAGCTTTCACATAAATCTCGCTTTAGGTTATCCCAAGAACGGCGATCTATAGGAGCCCAATTAGAAAACCACTCACCCGCCTCTCCTTCAAAACAGTTTGCAATTCTTCCCATAAGAATACCATCGCTCCAACATAAACCAGTAGCTAACTCAGAAATATCATCAATCCATCTTTGCGGTTCGTCTCTTCCAGGTACAAAAGTAGGTAACTTTATAGAGTCGCTAGTATAAGACACAGAGGGCACATTACCAGGAACGCTATTATTTGCTCGTGAATCCACTCGGTCCAATAGGCCACGTATTAAAGTCTCTAAAGTAGACGCAACCGAGTTTTCTTCCGCCATCTTAAGTAAGTACACACGATGATTTTAACGTTTGGGTGGGACACCACAAAAAAAAAAAAAACTAAATAAGTTATGTTAGGAATAACTGCACAATGCACACTATACACAGCAAAACGTCACATATAATTGGAATTCTTTATCCCACTTCTGATGTTGGAAAAAAAATGTATATATAATATATATTTACAGAAAAACGCAAAACAACCTTTCTAAACAAGGCACGTAGTCATTCTATTCGATCGCCTGTAAAATATAATATTAATCTTTTTTACTGACGCATCGCATTGGTTTGAATCACTACTTGGACTTGCTTTCTTTAGACAGAGTCGTCACATCGCGTTGCCCATATTATTAATAATACAATAATAAGCTTGTATATTTATCTCAGTATTATAATAAATCAAACAATAACATAGAATTACAAATTATTAACAAAATAATCGCTCAACGCTAACATAAATAAAGTTAAGTTAAGAAAAGTTATTTTATGAAATTTCGTGAAACAGAAATAACAATGCTGATGTTTCCTTGGTATATTACAAAACCATTACACGCCCCCTTTGCTTCAAGAAAATTTACTTCGCTAAATTTTCATCAGTGATAGCTGGTTTCAGGTCTTTCGAGTTCCACGTACCAGCTGGATTTCCATGGTTATCCACCAACTCATATGTCCAAGGGGACAAACGTTTTTTTATCAAAAAAGGTCCAATGTATTTAGGAGCCAGTTTTTTTGTGAAAAATTTTGCTGCATCAGACAAAACAAAGTTCTTTCTCCAAACTAACTGATTTGATAGAAACTCTTCTCCACGTCTACGTAAATTGTATGATTTTTCATGTTTCTTCGCAGCTACGTCTAGCCTTCTTCTCACATCCTCGTATAATTTTTTGAAGCCTATTGTTCTATTTGGATCCTGTTCCTCATCATCTATTTGGTTCTTATATTCATTGCCGTCCAATATCATTAAACGCCCAAAGTTAATAAAATACGGTGTATAACTTGTTGATTCATGTACTGCAGTTCGCATGGCACAAGCCACTTGAGCCAAATTAACATTCCATACTTTATGATTATCAGAAATGTAGCTAGCAAGCATGGTCTTGAGTGTCTTGTTTACTCTTTCTGTTGGGTTTGCCTGTGGATGATAATAAGCATTAAATCGTATTTTGCAGTTGTATCTGTAAGCTAAGTTCTGAAATTCCGAAGACTTAAATTGTTTTCCGTTGTCGACAACGATTAACTTAGAGCACACCAAAGAGCAAAAATACCTGTTCCTCGACAAGTTTTACTACAGTCTTGCTGGTCGCAGTCCTAAGTGGAAAAACTAGCGAAAACTTTGAAAAATAATCGGTTATTACCAGAACATACTGATGACCTTGTAAAGATCTAGGGAGCGGTCCCATAAAATCGATTGAGATCATCTCCCAAGGTCTTGTGACATTTGGTTGTTGGGTCATATGACCTCTCGGTCCACCTATATCTGGTTTATGAGCAGCACATATCGAACACTTCCTTACATAATTTGCTACGTCGGATTTCATCTTTGGCCAATAGTATCTTTCAATTAGACGGTTGTAAGTCTTGTTTACTCCTAAGTGTCCTGATGTAGGCCGGTCATGATAATCTCTAATGGCTGATTTTCTTTTTTTCCTTGGCCAGGACTTCTTTCCACTGGGTTAGGGGATCTTCCAGTTCTCGTATTGCTGGCTCAACATATTTAAACAAACGACCATCCTCCGTTGTCCTCCAGTTAGCATATTTTGCAGGTTTATTCCTTACCAGTGTGACTAATCTTTTAAACCACCGATCATCTGATTCCACAGTAGTACTAGTCATTACATTGGCACTGTCTAAATTTGGTACGCTTCGACTAAGCATATCTGGAACAACTGAATCTTTTCCTTTACGGTGGGTTATTTTAAAGTCATAACCCTGCAAAGCTAAACTCCAACGTCCAAGTCTAGGTGTTGGGTTCTTAAGATTATGCAACCAGATCAAAGAGTAGTGATCTGTTACTACTTCAAAACGAACTCCTTCCAGGTAGGGACGCAACTTCTCAACCGACCAAAGTACTGCTAGGCACTCCCTCTCGGTAGTAGTATAATTTCTCTCTAGTCGACTTAAGGACCGGCTTAGGTAAGTTATTACCCTATCGCTACCATCCGGGTTCTTTTGGACCAGTACACAACCTAGGCCATATGCAGAGGCATCTGTTTCAACTATAAAAGGCAATTCATAATCGGGGCAACTAAGTATTGGAGCTGACACAAGACATTCTTTTATTCTTTTAAATGACTCATCGCATTGAGCAGTCCACACAAATTTTTGGTTGTTCTTCAATAGAGAGGTAATCGGAGAGATTATCGTAGCAAATTCAGGTACAAATCTTCTATACCAACTGAACGTACCAATCACACGTCTTTTACTGTCTTGGGGACCGGTATTTGTAGCATGGCTTGCACCTTTTCAGGATCTACGTGTAAACCGTTCCTATCTACCACGTAACCTAAATACTTCATTTCGGGTAAACAGAACTTGCACTTATCCATGGAAACTGTCAAATTCGCTTCTCTTAATCTTCGAAAGACTTCATCTAAAATTTGCAAATGTTTTTGAAATGTCTGAGTGATTATAATAACATCATCTAAATAAACAAACACGTATGGCTCTAATTCTGGTCCTAGTACCTTGTCCATTAAACGTTGCCAAGTAGCAGGCGAATTGTGAAGTCCAAAGGGCATTCTGCAGAATTGAAATAAACCACGTCCAGGCACAGTGAATGCTGTGTACTGGCGTGAATTTTCCTCCACGCTGACTTGCCAAAAAGCACTCTTGATGTCTAATGACGAAATATAGATTGCTTCTTTAAGTTTATCCAAAGTATGAGAAATGTAAGGTAGTGGATAACCATCTCTTTCCGTAACTGCATTTAGCTTTCGGAAATCAACACAAAACCTATATTTTCCCTCTTCCTTCTTCTTAACGAGTAATATTGGCGATGACCAAGCACTGTTAGACCTTTCCACAATTCCCTGTTTAAGCATATCATCTAACTCAATATTAATTTGCTTTTGAACGACAGGAGACACCGGATAATACCGTTGTTTTATGGGAGACGAATTCGTTCTGATAATGTGCTCAACCAAGGTAGTACACCCAAGTTTATCCCCCATAAGAGCAATATTTCGGTCTACGAGTTCTTTAAGCTGCTGTTGTTCTTCCGAGGTGAGTATAGTTTGAGGTTTCTTAATCCCAATAACGCATAAAGAGTCTTCTTCTTTAGAAAAATGCCATTCGTTGTGTCTCAAGTCCGGTACTACACCCATTTCTCTCCAGAAGTTACTTCCTAGTATCAGGGTATGCTGAAGTTCAGGAATAACTAACACACGTATCAATTTAAGTCTATCCCTAACACGAAAAGGTACATAACAACTTCCTATACTACAACACTCCTGTCCATTTGCTACTCTGACACGGGTTCTCTGAGTTGTATCGAGCTGAAGAGACAGATTCTTTAGTTTATCCCATCCCTTACTTCCTACTATGGTGACTGAGGCTCCACTATCTAGAAGACCTAGTAGAGTTATACCTAATACATCGACTTTTAAATAAGGCCTTTCATCACCCTGGATGTTCTCCAAAATAAAGTCCAAAATGGGTTTAATTCTATCAGTCGAGGATTTTTTATTTCCACGGACGCTCCCACCTCGGCTTACTGAGGGCGCCGTGACCCGTTTCCCAAATCCTTACAATTAGGGCAAGTTTTTATCGTAAAGCCGTCTTTTTTACATCGAAAACATCTCTTCTTCTTTGGCTCTAAGCAACCGATAGCTTTGTGACCTGGTTGATTACAATTAAAACATAGCAAGGGGTTCGAGGTTTTTAACTTTCCTACATCCTGGGTAGACAAAACAGTACTGCAAGCGTCTGATATCTCTGACTCAACTCCGACATAGGCTAGATCTGGTTCTAACGTAGTACCTGTTTTACGACTTGGTTGTACATACGACTCAACCGCAGACCTACGAGCTTCTAAGCGACGACCTAGTGTTCTACGATGTGAAATAGACGTAACGTCTGTAAGACTAAGCTGAGTTTGGTAGAAAGGAAGTATGTTTTTCATTATAATTTTAAGTTGTACCTCCTCCGAAACTGAACAAGTTAACCGACCAAAAAGAGAACTCATGATAGACAAATATATCCCCATCGATTCATCATTTCCTTGTGTTCGTCTTTTAATTTCCTCAAACAATTTATCATTGTAGTCAGGTGGTTGGAATTCCTCTCGAAGTAATTCAACCAATGAATCCCAATCGTGTACCTCTTTTCGAACAGCCCTATACCAAATCAATGCTCTACCATTAAACAAATCCAACGCAGTATCAAACAACTCTTCCTTAGATATATTTCTCGCCACTCGTAATTCATCAACCGACTGCAAAAATGCATTTAATGATAGACCTTTCTTTTTACCCGAAAATTTTAAATCCCATTTAGATACCGGAACCGACCTAACTACCCTTCTTATTGCACTTGGAGCTGTAGCAGCAGGTGTACTTGTATCAAGACGTTGAACACGGTCATCATCCGAATCCGATGAGTCTGTATTAGCAGTGACCCTTAAAATAGAGATATCAACCGGAGTTACATTTTTCTCATCATATTCCTTTGCTCTAAGCCCCAACGAAGACATAAGACCCAATATCCTAGACATTAATTCAGCTTTCTTTACTTCGCTTCCCTCTATATTTGAAGATGCCTGCATATTTTCTATTTAACATAACTATTGCTACTTAAGGAATCTCTGAACTGCTGTACATCATGGGAAACCATGTCAAGTTTATCCTCAACAGCAGCCAAATCTTCTTCAAATGAAAAAGAATACGGAGGTCTTTTAATGCCAATGCCGGACTTTTCCATCTGCACAGCCTTGGACAAAGCTGATCGGTTCTGCTCTACTGTGCCAACTCCTATACCTCGAATTTTTAATTCATAGGTAAGCTCCTCTAAATTAAGCCGATTAATCCTAATTTTTCTAGATGTCGCCATAATTATCTAAATATCTATCTAAACTACAATCTTAGTTCTCCAAAAATTACTAATAACAACAATTAAACACAATAAAACAAAATAAGCTAAACAATTAACTAACAAATTATCAAAAACAAAAACCTTTTAGAAAGACAAGCCAAAATATACCGCAAAAACTTTTATAATGTGGCCCCACGTTGGGCGCCAGAAAATGTGGCGTGTTTAACCAGTTCCAACCTACTTTACCAACTAGAGTTATACATATTTTTTTTGTTAATTGTCGAGATAGTTGCCGCTAGCTAACAGTGAAGACGGGCGGGGTTTTTTTAATGAAAATTAATAACAAAAAGGGGCGCCACTTGATTTTACTATCCGACAATACACTTTCACCAGGCTAAAATCAAGAAAAGCCGCCTTCCAGTTGGCTCCTAGGAGGGTACAACCAAATAAGATGAAGTAAATTTAAATAGAAAATTAAATTTTAATGAGAATATAGAAAAATAATGTAGTAATACTAAATAAATATATATGTATATCAAATATAAAGATATTATATCAATTTAATGTAATGAAATATGCATTAATGTCCTCTTATATGATAATAGCAATAGTGCGTATGTAAAATAAAGAAAATACCAGACGTGTACACGTTTGTTTACAGCATAAAAAAAATAGTAATTTATTTTAGCAGCAACCTGCATGCATATATATAAAAAAATATATATTTAATTATTCCAAATTACTTTTGGCTCTTTTACTTTATTATAAAACAAAACTGTATTTTAATGTTCAATCATTCAAATTAATTTTACTATACAAAAAAAAACAACGACTAAGTTTATCTTTAATTATAACTTCCTTATAACTAAACTTATCTGGATATCCAAGAGATACGGGAACTTCCCAGTAGTGGCACTTCCAAAATGGTTCACCAAGATTGAATCAAGTTGATGACACCGGTAAGTTATATATTTAGTCGATTGATACAAATACTTCAGCGTTTTACGGTGATGATATTAAAGAATAAAAAAAAAACCCTAAAATAAAATTTTATTATAGAAAAACATCTCTAATATAGTAGGCAGGTTTAAAATCGGATTAGTTTTCAGACAAAAAGAAAAATGTTTAACAACTGATACAAAATAAATTAAATTTATTTTTTTCTTGTCGGCACTAAGCTACCAGCCAAAAATAATCATAAAACTTACTTGAAATAATACAAAAAAAAACCATTAAAATATTTGATTTATATAATACGTAAATTAAATTAAGTTTAAACATCTATAAAGAAATTTTAAGCTGATTTGGAATGAAACTTTATAAATAAGTTGCCAAAGTGTCTGAAATGTATGTACTTTTATTAACAAAATAAATTATATAAAAATTTCCGACTTAAAATATGAAAACCAAAAATTAAGAAAAAATGCTTACCTCACTTAGAGGGTTTTTGTTTTCCAAAAAAAAACTATCTATAGTTGTTAGGTAACTTTCGGCTTGACTTTTCTTACTTAGGATAGAGAATTTCGTCGGAAAAGATGTAAGATGACGTGTTTGGTAGTGGAAAGCAGCTAGGAGAGAAAAATCCCGCGTTGCGGATGGAAATTTTGTCCAACAAATAACAAATTGCATATAGAATTCAACCAAAATTCTTCCAATTTCTTCCAATAAAAATTTCCAATTAAAGAAAATTAATGTAATCCCTTTTTTTCTAATAAGGTTGAGAAAAAACCATCCAATTTATGAAATATAACTTTCTTTTTAAACTCTCAAATTCACTGCTAACATTTTAACCGATAAATCTCGTACCAAAAATAATTTTTATTTCTGTTTTAACAATCGATAATTTTTGTTTGCTTGACTGATAAGTTTTTTGTCGGAACAAGAAATTATTTTAATTGCTCGGACATACGGAGGCACCTGTGAGAACTCATCAGAAATTGGGTATTAAAAATAAATAAACATTATTGTAGGTGTAATTAAACAATAAACTTATTGTAAGTGACAACTAGAGGGCATAGACTTCTAACAATCTCAGAAAGAATTAAATATTTGGAATGAATATACCGGGAACACTAAGAAAAATAAATAAAAATATGTAAATAAAGTTAAGTTAAGAAAAGTTATTTTATGAAATTTCGTGAAACAGAAATAACAATGCTGATGTTTCCTTGGTATATTACAAAACCATTACATAATAAGTGCTTATTTGAACTGTAAATAAACATTCGTTTGTCGTTTTCCAATATTCAAGGATAATTTCATTAGTCAACTTTTTACAAAGTCTAGTTTTTCGATTTTATAAGTCGTGAACAATTACACTCGACGTTATTTTTAATCTTTTTATTTTCGTTTCGACTTTTGGTGACCATGGGTGAACCAAATAAATTTAATGGAGAGGACAATTCCTGCAGAAGATGTAAAAAATACCGTTACAACGGGTATAAATGTGTTCGGTGCGGTAAATTATCGCACAAAAGCTGCCTTGTTCAATTAAAAATTGACATTAACAGAAAAGATGGAGTGATCTGCTGTAGTGAATCAAATATCATCAAGATTAAACCCATTGATGAAGTTTCTCCCTCAGAATCAAAGGATATAAAGAATAACGAGACGCTTTTGAAAGTGATGTATTTAGAGAAGATCATCAATGATAAGGTAGAAATAATCGAGAATCAGAAAATAGCAATACAATCCTTAACAAATCAAGTCGCTTTACTGGAAAAATTACTGTCAGTCCAAAACACGAGTCAACAGCTATCCATACATAAGAAAACAACCACTAGAAAATTTACAAATGCACCATCAACTGGTGCAACCTCCTACTCAGCTGCTGCTCAAGCCCATATTGTAGATACTAAACTAATTTGCAACTCGATCCAACCGATCACCACTTCTTCAGTCTCTTCAGCGATTCATCACGCAAAAACTGCCAACCTGTGTAACGAACTAATAAACATCGAACAGGATATTACATTGGAACACACAGAGAAGAACGTGAACACCAGACAGTCCATCTTGAGAAAAAGTATACATGAAAAGTCCAAACGAAATATCCTGGTTGGAAGCTGCGAAAAACCTAGCTGTTCCTTTAAAGCTGCCGCACCAAGACAATATAGAAGTCTTAATCACTATCATGTCACCAATTTGGATCCGGGCGTCAGTGTTGATGATCTTGCTGAATACTTGAAAGGTTTTGCTCCCAATGTTATTGTTGAAAAATTAAATTCTCGTAAGCCAGAATTATATGCTTCAGTTAAAATTTCAGTGCCGGTAGATGAATCCGATAGTATTCTAAGTTGTGAGATTTGGCCTAGTGATGTAATTGTTAATCGTTTCTTTTTTCGTTCCAAAAGAGATACCACAGACAGTATCCAGTATTAAACAAGATGTATATTCTATTATGTCTAGTTTTAAGAGATTCGCATTTTCATTATTCCATATTAATGTTCAGAGCATATCTAACAAAATATGCGAATTAAACTTATTTTTACACATAAATCCATTTGACGTAGTTATTTTTTCTGAACACTGGCTTGATTCGGAGAGTTTAATACATATTAAAATAAATAATTACAACCTAGCATCATCTTTTTGCAGAAAAAATAAAAAGATGCACGGCGGGGTTGCCATATTCGTTAAAAAAAATATTTGTACTAAAGTTATAGACGTACTTAGATTTAGTGAACCAATACACGCCGAATATTGCGCAATTGAGTATAATAAAACATATGCTGTATTAGGCGTTTACAGATCCTCCAGTAAAGGCGATAAGCAAATTTTTAAAATGAAATTTACTGAGGTTATTGACTATCTGTCATATAAGTATAAATCAATAATTATTATGGGCGATCTAAACGTGAACCTTGATGGGAATAATGAATTTGCCAATGATTTGCGAAATATAATCAGTATGTATGGCTTGAACCATTACATTCATACCCCTACTAGAATTTCTTTATCAAGTAGTTCATGTTTAGATAACATTATGACTGACATAAGTAAGGATAATTTACATACTGGTGTACATGAACCACTTATTTCGGATCATTCGGGTATTTTCATCTTTTTCAACAGAGGAACTCCAAATTGCAATCTAAGCTATAAAAAGAGAGTTGTAAATGACAAAAATCTCGCTGTTTTTGCCAAACTTCTTCAAGAAGTTAATTGGTTGACAGTTAATTCGTACACTAAAAATGTAGATGAATTTGCGAAATTCCTAGTTGAAACATTATCATCCAAGGCAGATTACTGTTTTCCATTAAAATCTATTTTTCAGAAAAAGTCCGAAATTAAGTGGTTCTCTAATGATTTGAGGGCTTTGCGTAGGGACGTTTTCGCTAGTAGAGATCGGTTTAAATCATCTAATCTTTCACAGGATTGGAATACCTTTCGCGAGTTACGCAAACGTTATAAAAAATCATTAAAGGAAACAAAGAAGAAGGCTTATGAGGACCTCATAGAAAACTCAGAGAATAAAACAAAAACTATTTGGCAAATTGTGAACAACGAAAGACAGGGTAAAGTTCAGTCTGATATGTCCAGTTCGATAAATTCAGAACAGCTTAATGAGTATTTTAGTGCTGTATCAGAAATTATTCTAAATGGTATAAATGATACAGCGGTAGATCCGTTAAGCTACCTTAAAATGCAACATAAGCCATCTTCTTCATTTTATCTCTTTCCTATTACAGAATACGATGTGCACGAAGCGATTCGAGCATTAAAGAATAAAAGATGTTTTGATCATTACGGCATAAGCGTTCCTATGATTAAGATAGCTGATGATTCACTGATAAAACCTTTGACTCACTTATTTAATATGTGCATAGATGAGGGTAACTGGCCAGAAGCTTTTAAAATTTCAAAAGTAATACCGATTTATAAAGGGGGTGATCGTGACCAACCTGAAAATTTTAGACCAATATCTATCGTTCCAGTAATATCTAAAGTTTTTGAATTCCTAATTAAAGATAGGATAGTTTCGTACTTAGACAAAAAATCAATTATATCAAATGCACAATTTGGTTTTCAAAAAAATAAGTCAACAATTTCTGCATTAACCACTGTTGTTGAATATATTGTCGAAGGTCTTGATCAGAGAAATTCAACACATGCGACCTTATGCGACTTAACTAAAGCATTTGATTGTGTTGATATAAATATTTTGCTTAAAAAGATGGAGTTTTATGGATTCCGAGGTAAGGAAATTAAACTGTTCGAGACCTACCTACGTGATAGGCGCCAATATGTTAGTTTTAATAAAACAAATTCTCCTTCAACATTAATAAATAGTGGGGTACCGCAGGGTTCAGTCTTGGGACCAGTATTGTTCCTCATATACATAAATGATTTGCCAGCTGCAGTTAAGGAATTTGGTACGACTATCTTATTCGCTGATGACACCACCTTTTTAACTAGGGAAAGTCAGAACTTACAGGAAAAACAACTAAATCAGGCTAAAGTATGGTTTGCATCTAATAAATTAAAGCTTAATGCCACAAAAACGCAGGAAATTTTATTTACTTCTGATAAACTTGCTCCGCAATCAGATCCTGTCAAACTATTGGGTGTTACCCTGGACACAAATCTAGATTGGGCTGATCATGTTAGGTCTCTCTGTAGTAAATTGGCGACCCAACTCTTTGTAATGAGACAGCTACGCCAAAACATTAATTGTAATAAAACAATGAGAACGATATACTTTGCTGTAATACAAAGTCATTTAGAATACGGATTAATACTATGGGGAAAGTCGACTCACGCTCAAAAAGTTTTTGTGATGCAGAAAGCAGCTGTACGCATCATTGATGGCGCAAAATTTGGTGCTCATTGCAAGGACTTGTTTAAAAAATATTGTATCCTTACACTACCATCGCTGTTTATTTTTCACACCTTAATATTTACACATCGTAACTTAATCAATTTCGAGAGACATTCAAATATTCATAACTATAACACGAGGGGTTCGGACAGTTTAATTCCTTATTACTCTAGAATTTGCCTTACACAAAAAAATAAAATAAATATTAAACTATACAACAAGTTCGCTAGTTTAAGTAAAAATAATAATATAAAACAACTCAACAATAGGCAATTCTACAATCTTGCTAGAGAATTCTTACTCACTCAGTGTTTCTACTCATTGGACGAATTTTATAATTGTAAAGATTGTGATAACTTTCATTAGATGTTTTCTTGTATTTCCTTCCAATGTTTTTATTACTCTCTGTTTTAATGTGTTAACAAAGCTTTTACCAATTTTACTTTGACGATTTTATATTATTTATAAATATTTAACTGAATTTTCTGTAGTTAGTAAGGACTTAAAATGTATTTTTGTTTCTTGTAGTTAATAAGGACTTCAAATGTACTTTTTGTATATATAAAAGTCAATAAATGCTATGCTATTATTATTATTATTATTATTATTATTATTATTATTATTATTATTATTATTATTATTATTATTATTATTATTATTATTATTATTATTATTATTATTATTATTATTATTATTATTATTATTATTATTATTATTATTATTATTATTATTATTATTATTATTATTATTATTATTATTATTATTATTATTATTATTATTATTATTATTATTATTATTATTATTATCAATAGACTTATGCACTTACTCAGCTATTGCTGGTAATATTGACCTATCCCGAGAGTAAACGCAAATGGGATTAGGCTTGCCGCTTTTTGCAAGTCAATAAAAGTGTTTTTATGCAGATCGAGTTTTTTAAGACTGTCTTCAAGACTTTTGGGAATGAGTCCAGTTGATGATACGATGATCGGTACCACTTCCACTTTTTCTGCATGCCACATCTGTCCCACTTCTATGGCAAGATCGGTGTACTTTGCCATCTTTTCATTATACTTATCCAAAACGTTGTTATTGTTTGGAACTGCAACATCGACTAACAGCACCGATTTAGCTTTCTTATCCACTACTACAATGTCGGGTCGATTATTCGTCACCTGTCTATCGGTGATAATGGACCTATCGTAGTAGAGTCTAAAATCTGCATTCTCGAGCACTGCCTGTGGATTATACTTGTAATACGGTGTATAGGTATTAAGCAGTCCATATTTGTTGGCCAGTTTCTGGTGGATAATATTACACAGCTGGTTATGCCTACGTAAATAATCCGTGTTGGCTATGGTTGAACATCCGGATGTGATGTGTTGTATGGTTTCCGATGTTTGTTGGCACCGTCTACACTTGTCCGATATAATAGTTGAGTCCCTGATAACAAATTTTTTGTAATTGTTAGTACTAATTACTTGATCCTGAATGGCCATTATGAATCCTTCAGTCTCTGGAAACAAGATACCGTCAGCAAGCCACCTATTTGATGCAATTTTATCAATTATTTTACCTCTACCCTGCATATATATCTCAGAAATGGTCAATTTTATACACCAGAACCGTACAACTTTTCTGTCATTCAAGCCAACATAATTATACTACTAGAGGTGCTTCTAGTTTGGTAGTGGGGGTATCAAGGATTGAAACTACTAAGCGAAATAAACTTGATATCAATCTATATAATAAAATTATAAGAATCTTGGGTAAGGAAACTGCAAATATGTCTATTTCTTTATTTAAACGAACCGTCAAAGAATTCTTACTTAAGCATAGTTTTTATTTGTTGGCACCGTCTACACTTGTCCGTTGTAATAGTTGGGTCCCTGATAACACATTTTTTGTAGTTGTTCGTATTGATTACTTGATCCTGAATGGCCATCATAAATCCTTCAGTCTCTGGGAACAAGGTACCGTCAGCAAGCCACCTATTTGATGCTATTTTGTCAATGTGCGGTTGGTTAAGGTCGTGATGATGTCGACCATGTAGAGCTTTTTGGGCCCATTTTACGTGTTTCTCAGCATCAGTTGTTATTTCTAAATCCATATTAGGGTCTGCTAAATTTAAAGGCGAGTATTTCTTATCTTCTCCTATGACAGATTTATGTAAATTCGATGACAGTGATTTGGTAACAAAGAAGTCTCGCTATTTATTTATCTGTTTGTTATGCAGATTTATTATGTCGCATAAAGCTCTTCCTCCCTCCTTTCTCGGTAGTGTTGTTCTAAGCACTGACGATGTTGGATGGTGACATCTGTACTTTGTCATCATAGTCCGGGTTGTTCTCTGAATATCTTCCAATTCGGTCTTTGTCCATTGTAAAATGCCGAACGAGTAGGTCAACACCGGTACGGCATATGTATTAATAGCTCGGTTTAGATTGCCTGCGTTCAATTCAGATTTTAGTATGGAACATACCCTTTGTGAAAACTCATTCCTGATTTTGGACTGTTTTTGGTCCAACAACCTGGCCTGTTGAAAACCCAGGTATTTGTATGTTTCCCCATTTTGCATAGCAGCGATTATTTCTCCATTAGGGAGCACCAAATCTTCATTAATAATTTTTCCCTTCTCGATGTTTAAGGTTCTGCACTTATCTAATCCAAATTGCATACGTACATCCCTGGAAAACCTTTCGGTTACACCCAGAAGATGTTGGATTTGTTGCTGATTGGAAGCAAAAATTTTGATGTCATCCATATAAAGGAGGTGGGAGACGGTGCAGTTAGTATTTTTATTGATCTTAAGATTGAAGCCAAGTTTAGTGTTGTTGAGCATGGTAGAAAGTGGATTCATTGCCAAACAGAACCACAATGGACTAAGTGAGTCCCCTTGGAATATTCCCCTTCGAATAGAAATGTCGTTAGTCTTAATATACTGACCATTAATATTTACCTGAATGCTTGTTCGCCATTGCTTCATCGAAGCTTCAAGAAAAGAAACTATGGTGGGGTTTATTTTGTAGATGTTTAAAACGCTTATTAGCCAGGAATGAGGCACGCTGTCAAATGCCTTACGGTAGTCTACAAAAGCAGTCGAGATGTTGCGACATTGCTTTTGCGCTTGCCTTAGGATCACAGAGTCGATAATAAGCTGTTCTTTGCAACCCTGGTGACCACGTTTACATCCCTTTGCTCCTCTGCCGCCTGTAATTTCTGTTAGTAATGCATGATGTTAATATCTTGTAAAGCGTTGGAAGACATGTGATTGGTCTATACTGGGAAGGATCCTGTGTGTTGGCTGTTTTGGGAAGTATATGGGTTAAACCATGAGTAAGAAAGACAGGAATGTCTTCTGGATGTTGAAGATATGTGTAAATTTCGATGCCAATACTTCGTGTAAGCTGCTAAATTTTTTGTACCAGAAATTTTGGATGTTATCAATTCCTGGAGCTTTCCAACTATTAATCTGTCTTATAGCTTGGTTTACATCAGCTGTTGTGATGTTATCAAACATCATTGGAGCAATGTTTGATTTGCCCGCTTCGGATTCTATCCATGCTGCGCCCTCGTTGTGTTTTTTGAGGATTGGACCATATTGAAGACCAATAATCAAAAAGTTCATCCTTACTTGGAAGATTGTGGTAGTTGTTTGTTCCGGCACTACCAAGTTGTCTGTAGAACAGCTTTTCATTGGTGTTAAATAAATGGTTTTGCTGTTTCTTTTTAGTACATTTAACGTAACGAGCTAATCGTTTGGATTTTGCCTTAAGCTTTTGCCTAAGAAGGTCGATATATGAACATAAGTGTTCCTTATACCTTGGATGTCCCGTGTTGGTTTTAATTTTCTTAAAAATTTTCTTGACTCTATTAGTTAGGCGTCTGGATGGTTTAGCGTTGTTGTTAAATTCTGTAAGTTGTCCCAATTCCTTCCTTATGTCATAAATGGACTTCTCAAGTCGCTGTTGCCACCAGGGTTTATATGGCTTCTGCTTTTCGGTACACTTTCTGTTCGGGAACCGGACTTGTTGGTTGTGACTTCGGACAACTGCAACCGCACCACAGTAAATAAGGGTGTGTATCTCTTCCAGAGTACGGTAGTCCTTGGCACGATCCTTTAAGAGTGAATTAATGACTGCAATAATTCTATTGGTATTCTTATTTGATTTGAGTTTGGGCAATATTGGTCGATGAAGTGGGTTGCTACCATCAAATTCTAATATTGCTTTAGAGAGTTCGGTAACAGCATCCTCGTGTTCGTCAGGTTGTGTGTTACTGTCTGTGTTTGGGTTTTCGTCTTGATCAATGTTTGGTGTGTCTTCGCCAGTGTGGTCAGCAAGTCTTACATTATCCAGCTGATCATTTGTATGTTAAATTACATTATGATCGATTTCTGTTTGGAGCTCAAGAAGTACTTCACTTCGTATTTGTTGCAATAGTGGACCAGGTAGTAAATTGTTTTTAATAATTGTTCGACGCTGGTCAGCAATACGTTGCTCCGTAACATGTTGAAACTCCGGATATTGTTCTATAAATGCTCGATAAAGGGCGTATCTGTAAGTTGTTAAATCTGTCTCAATCTTGGTGAATTTAAAATAGGAGCGTATAATGAATGAATTCATCTCTGTAGTCCACTTCATACGCTTCCTGGGCTTTCCGGCTTTAGTGGTCATGGATGTACCGTCCTGCGATACTCCAGAAACAGCAGAAACCGGTGGAGGAGAATCGGTGATATTTTCCTCTTGTGTTATCGCAGTAGCCATACTCGGTGTCACGCTGCGCATGCCGCTAACCGAGGAAGAAGATGCATCATTTTTCGAACAAGCCCTTCTGTCATCAACTTGAACGCGACAAGAGTTGTAGGTGTTGCAATGTCGATTCACCTGACGATTCCTGAGTGATAAGGTATCGGTAACAATCGAATTATTGCTCCCCCAGAATCCGTGGAGCAGACAGTCGACATACCAGGTACACCGGCTGTGTGGGATTGTGAGCGTAGTGCTCTACCCACCTGGGGTAATATAGTTTTAAAATTCGACATCGTTGTATTTGCATTTTATACCTACTGCCAGGTACTACCATTTTCCCCTGGTAGCCCAGGTAATTCTTATTATTATTATTATTATTATTATTATTATTATTATTATTATTATTATTATTATTATTATTATTATTATTATTATTATTATTATTATTATTATTATTATTATTATTATTATTATTATTATTATTATTATTATTATTATTATTATTATTATTATTATTATTATTATTATTATTATTATTATTATTATTATTATTTTTCCATTATTCTCAGGATTTTTCATTCCTGGTGTTTACTATAGCGAGGTACGGGTTGATCACCAAGCACTTTCGTCTATTCTTGACTCAAGAATCTTCGGACTATACGTGTAGTATTCAATACAACAGCCTTCTGCATAAGCTTGTATAGGTTGTTATTCAGTGCAAGGGTCTTGAGGCTTTTATGCAAATCTTTTGGAATAACACCAGTGGCGGACAGGACAATGGGTACGATAGTAACTTTGTTGATATTCCACATATTCTTGATTTCATCTGCAAGGTCGGTATATTTTCTTTTCTTCTCAGTGATAGTGGACATTAGATTATGAGTGTTTGGTACCGCAATATCTATAATGTACGCCTCCTTCTTCGTCCTGTCTCTTATTACTATGTCGGGTTTGTTACAGGAGATGGTTCGATCTGTAATAATGGATCGATCATAGTAAACAGTAAGATGATCCTTCTGTACCACTGCAGCTGGGGTGTACTCGTAGTAGGGTGTTTTTCGTTTTTCCTTCAGCATTCCAAGGTTGTGACATATCTCTTGATGAACAATAGCTGTGACTTGATTGTGGCGGTGTAAGTAGTCATTTTGCGATAACGTGCTGCATGCTGCCGTGATGTGTTGTATGGTTTCCGGTTTATCCATGCATTTTCTACACCTGTCATCTGTCAATCCTGGTTCCTTTACAATATGCTTCCGATAATTTTTCGTGTGCACCACTTAGTCCTGTATGGCCATGAGAAAGCCTTCTGTTTCCGGGAAAAGTTCGCCCGCTCTCAGCCATTCGTTCGACGCTTGTTTGTCGACGTGGGGTTGGTCGAGATCGTGCGGATGTCTCCCGTGCAGGGCTTTGCTTCTCCATTCTTGGTGCTTTTCTTCTGGTCTCACTATGGTTTCGTTCTTTTAAGTTTCTTCACTAGCTAAGTTTAATGGTGTGTATCCTTTGTCCGTCAGGCATACGAGTTGGTGTAAGGGTGAAGTTTCTTTCCTACCTTGGAAGTATGTTCTCAACATTTTGACTTGGTTGTTGTGTAAGTTCTTAACGTCTATCAATCCTCGGCCTCCTTCTTTTCTTGGTAACGTCATACGTAGTGTACTAGACTTGGGATGATGTTTTCTAAACTCTGTTAGTGCTGTTCTTGTTTTTCGCATAATGTTGTCTAAATCGGTTTCCGTCCATCTTATCACCCCATTATTATTATTATTATTATTATTATTATTATTATTATTATTATTATTATTATTATTATTATTATTATTATTATTATTATTTCCGGTTATGCTCACTTTTACAGCCTTTACTCTGCTAGGTGGTGTTTCTTCGGTAAACAGGGAGCTTTTCTGGCTAGCCTGTTTCCGGTTCAATCTGTTTGTAGGGTGGCTATTGCTCTTCTGAATGCTAATTTTGGGTGATGATTTTCCTAACTATTGAGCAGGTGTCAAGGATGACCGACTTTTGAATTAGTTTAAGGGTGGATTCGGGCATGTTAAGTTGATTGAGGTTGGTGAGAAGGGATTTGGGGATCTCTCCAGTGGCGCCTATGACTAAGGGAATTATAGTGACCTTTTCTTGCTTCCACATCTTCTTAATCTCCTGAGCCAGAGGTAGGTACTTTGTTACTTTATCATCATATTTCTTCTCAATGTTGTCAGCTAACGGTACAGTAACATCTATGAGGGTGGTTACATTGGTCTCTTTGTCGATAATCGTGATGTCCGGTCGGTTGTGTGGTACCGTGTGATCGGTTTGTATTGTCCTGTCCCAATATAATTTATGTTTTTCTGTTTCTTCCACAGCATTAGGTTTGTAAATGTAGTAGGGTTGAGCCTGATGTTCCGGGTCTATTTGTTTCTTGATGTTTTGGTGAATGATGTTGGCGATGTTATTGTGTCTGCGCATGTACTCAGTTGGAGCGAGTACACTGCATCCAGATATGATGTGCTCAATACTTTCCGTTACTTTTTGGCACAGTCTGCATCTGTCATCTACGACACTTGGGTCTCTAATTATGTGTTTGAGGTAGTTTCTTGTAGCAATCACTTTATCTTGGATCGCCATCATGAACCCCTCTGTCTCTGGGAAGATGTTAGATTTCAACCACATATGTGTCGCTTCTTCGTTAATTCCTGGTTGTCGGATCGTGTTTATGTATTTTCCGTGTATTATTATTATTATTATTATTATTATTATTATTATTATTATTATTATTATTATTATTATTATTATTATTATTATTATTATTATTATTATTATTATTATTATTATTATTATTATTATTATTATTATTATTATTATTATTATTATTATTATTATTATTATTATTATTATTATTATTATTATTATTATTATTATTATTATTATTATCGTCTTATGCACTACTCAGCTTAAAGCTGATATCATTTAGCCAACCCGAATACAAAGTATCAAAAGGATTAGGCTCCGTTTACATAATAAACTTGCGCACTATGTGGCAGGTATTCAGTATCACAGCCTTCTGGATGTCGGAGAAGGTGTTTTTAGGTAGTCCCAATTTGGCTATGTTGTCGTGCAGGCTCTTCGGCACAACGCCTGTTGATGATATAATAATTGGGACTATTTCCACATTGTTGCTGTGCCACATCTGTTTAATCTCAATCGCAAGATCCGCGTATTTGGCCAATTTTTCCTGGTGTTTGTTCAGAACATTGTGTGTGTTTGGCACGGCAACGACAACAAGAAGGACTGAGTTGACTATTTTATCTACCACCACGATGTCAGGTCTGTTATTCGTTACCTGTCTATCGGTAATAATGGACCTGTCGTAGTAGAGCCTAAAATTGTCATTTTCGAGCACCTTCTGCGGTTGGTACTTGTAGTACGGTGTAAAGGTATTGAGAAGACCGAACTTGTTGGCAAGTTTCTGATGAATGATGTTGCATACTTGATTATGTCGATGCATATAGTCAGTATTGGCCAACAAGCTACACGCAGCTGTTATATGTTGGGTGGTCTCTGATGTTTGCTGACATTTCCTACATTTGTCGGATTGAGTGTTAGGATCCTTAATCACAAATTTCTTGTAATTGTTGGTGTTGATAACCTGATCTTGGATAGCCATCAGCAAGCCCTCGGTTTCTGGGAAAAGGACTCCGCTAGTAAGCCATCGGTTTGAAGCTGCTTTGTCAATATGCGGCTGGTTAAGGTCGTGATGATGTCGACCGTGCAACGGTTTCTGTGACCATTGTTCCAGCTTCTCGGTATCTGACACTGTTTTGAACTCTAATTCGGGCGTGGCGAGGTTCAGAGGTGAGTAATTTTTATCCGCCTTTGTTATGATTCGATGTAGCGCTGAGGTTTCGGCCTTTCTGTAGAAGAATTCGCGTAATTTCATTACCTGTCGAGAATGCAGGTTGACAAGGTCGATTAAACCTCTTCCTCCTTCCTTTCGGGGTAGCGTTGTTCTGATAGTGGATGACCTCGGATGGTGGTTGTTGTTCTTCGTCATCATGGTTCGTGTTAACCTCTGAACATTTTCAAGCTCTGTTTTCGTCCATCCTAAGATTCCAAACGAGTAAGTCAAAACAGGCGTGGCATAGGTGTTGATTGCCTGAGATAAGTTACCTGCATTTAATTCAGACTTCATAAGTGCTTTTATTCTTGTAGTGTATTGCATCTGAATTCTATCTTTAGCCCGCTGATAATCCAGTAATCTGGCGTTGAAATCCTAGATACTTGTATGCTTCTCCGTTTTCCATTGCCTGTATAATGTCCCCATTTGGTAGTTGCACATCTCCGTCTATGACAATACCTTTCTCGATATGTAGGGTCTTGCATTTGGAAAGCCCAAATTCCATATGGATATCAGTGGAGAACTTGTGGATCGAGAAGATGATTGATTTGACACTCATTTGCTGCGTACAGCTTGATGTCATCCATGTAGAGAAGGTGAGAGATGGTGTAGTTGGTATTTCTGTCTGCTTTGACGTTAAAGCCATACTTCGTTTCATTGAGCATTGTGGATAGGGGATTCATTGCAAGGCAGAACCATAAGGGACTTAAGGAATCCCCTTGGTAGATTCCTCTACGGATGGGTATTTCATCAGTGCTTATAGAGTTCGGGCCGATCTGTAAATGTAAGTTTGTTCGCCACCCTTTTATCGTCGTTGAAAGGAAGCTTACAATAGTTGGATGCACTTTGTAAATCTGTAAGACTTTGACAAGCCAGGAGTGGGGTACACTATCAAACGCTTTCTTGTAATCCACGAAAGCAGTGTGTATATTTCGGTTGCCTTTCTGTGCTTGCCGAAGGATCACAGCATCCACAACAAGTTGTTCTTTGCATCCTTGGTGATCTCTTCTACAGCCTTTCTGTTCCTCTGCTAGGATGTTATTTTCCTCGACGTGCCTGTAGATTCTGTAGATTATTATTAGTATTATTATTATTATTATTATTATTATTATTATTATTATTATTATTATTATTATTATTATTATTATTATTATTATTATTATTATTATTATTATTATTATTATTATTATTATTATTATTATTATTATTATTATTATTATTATTATTATTATTATTATTATTATTATTATTATTATTATTATTATTATTATTATTATTATTATTATTATTATTATTATTTTTTTTTTTTTTTTCTCACGTTAGTCGGAGCATTCATGCTGCAACCGGCAATACTAGTTGCAAGGTTTACAGATGTGGTTATTTACGAATGTTTGTTTAAAACTTTTCTGATTATGTTGCAGGTTCCTAAGATGACCGCTTTTTGTAGTTCGAAGAAGAGAGTTTTTGGGAGCCCGAGACTTTCCAGATGTTTCTTTAGTTGTTTGGTAATTTCTCCTGTTGCTCCGATTACGATTGGTACGATAAATATCCTCTTTGCCTGCCAAGTTTCTTTCAGATCTTGGGATAAAGGTAAGTATTTCTCTATTTTTTCTGCCTGTTTTTTTTGTGTGTTAGTAGGGGCTGGGACTGCGATGTCTATAAGGAATATTTCTTTTTCGGTTTTATTAAACATTACAATATCGGGTCGATTATGCTGGACTGATCTGTCCGTTTGAATGTCTCTATCCCAATATAGAAGATATTTTTCATTTTCCATTATGTGTTGTGGTGTGTAATTGTAGTATGGGATTTTTTTTGGTTCAGTTCTAGTTTGTATGCCAATTCTGTATGGATTATTTTCGCTACGTTATTATGACGGGTGGTGTATTCTCGTGATGCTAACATACTGCAACCACTTATTAAATGTTCTACATTCTCTTGTTTTTCGCCACACATTCTACATTGAGTAGTTGTAATGGTTTGATCTTTTACTATGTATTTTAGGTATGATCGAGTTGGGATAACCTGATCCTGAATGGCGCATAGGAATCCCTCAGTCTCCGGGAAGATGTTACCACGATTAAGCCATCCTACTGAGGCAATGAAGTCTAGGTTCGTATTATCAAGTAGGTTGGGATAACGACCGTGTAACTCTTTTTCTTTCCACTGTGTTATCATTGTTGAAGTGGAGTGCGTGGGATCGCATGCGTATTCTGCTTCTTGCAGTTTTAGTGGTGTAAGGTTTCGATCTAGGTTATTAATTGCTCGGTGTAACGTGGATTGTGCAGCCTGCTCATAAAAGTATTTACGCATAAGTTCGATCTGTTTCTTATATTTGAGTCGCATCTCCTCCTTTACTTCGTGGTAAGTGGAACCTCTCTTTGCATGCCTTTGGATGATGCTTTCTGTTTTTAGTAAAGCTAACTCTTATTGTTCTGTTTAGGTCGTCCAGTTCCGTTGGAGTCCAGTGCACCACGCCAAAGCTATACGTCACTACAGGGATCGCGTAAGTATTAACTGCTATTGCGGTATTGACTGCTGAGAGTTTAGTTTTAAGTAATCTATTCACTCGATTTTCTAGTTCTTTCTTCAGCTGCTTTTTTATATCACCCTCTTGTATACCTAGTGACTGAACAAAGCCTAAGTATTTGTATGTATCGCCTTTTTGCATGTGCGAGATTGTTTCTCCAACTGACGCCATTGTTAGCTGATGGTCTTCTGTGTCATGCCATTTTCCCTTACGGATGCTGTTGGTTTTGCATTTGTCGAGACCGAACTTCATCTTTATGTCATTGGAGAAGCTTTCGATGCATCTTAATAGTTTCTTTAAACCGTTTTGTGTTGACGAGAATACTTTAATATCATCCATATACATGAGGTGAGAGAGGTCAATATTATCATTAATTTTATATCCACACCCAAGTTTGTTAAGAGCAGTTGACAGAGGGTTAATGGCAATGCAGAACCATAGCGCGCTTAAAGCATCACCTTGAAAAATTCCACGCATAATCTTTATTCTGGTCCCTGCATTGTCAGTTGCTCGAATGGTAACATGGGTCTCCCATTGTTCCATCACTTTTTGTAAAAGATTAATTATGGATGGATTGATTTTGTAGATAGATAGACATTGTAAAAGCCAAGAATGAGGGACACTATCAAATGCTTTTTGATAATAAATAAAAGCTGAATATAGGTTGGATTTAGTTTTGATGACATATTTTGTTATTGTGTTATTTATAATGAGTTGTTCCTTACATCCTTGAGCTTTCTTTCTGCAACCTTTTTGCTCCTCGGCCAGGAGATTATGGTCTACCATATGTTTATAGATTTTATTACATATAGTGCCACTTAATATCTTGTAAAGCGTCGGTAAGCAGGTGATGGGTCTATATTTTGACGGATCTTCAGAAAGTTGGTCTGTTTTGGGGAGCAGATACACCTTTCATAAGGAAGTTAGGGGTTTTCGTTGGGTCACCTATAAGTTCGTTTAAGAAGTTCAAAAGTTTTGGTCTTATGTTGGTAAGTCGTTTGTACCAAAAGTTTTGAATCTTATCTGGGCCAGGGGTTTTCCAATTAGAGATAGTTGCTAATACCTGATCAAGCTCTGCATCAGTGATTTTTTGGGATGTCATTATCGGGATCTTGTTTCTAATTTTGTCTTCATCTTTAATCCAGGCGGCTGATGATTTGTGTCGGACTGGGTTTTCCCATATACTTCCCCAGAATTCCTTGATTGCGTCGAGTGTGGGATATTTGATATTGCGCTGGGAGGTTTGGTTTATATTGAGGTTTCTGTAGAAATTTCGTTGACTTTGACTGAAGGTTTTATTGTCAACTCTCCTTTGATATGATTCTTTGTATTTGTTTAGTCTTTTAGCGTAAACCTTTAATCGTTGTTTAAGGAAGTCCAAAATTTCTATCTGTGAATTGTTATTTTCGCTTGTGTGTTTCTTTATAATTCCAAGTGCTTTTCGTCTTAATCTTTTATTTTTGGATTTAAATTTTTGATCTTCTGTTAGAATTCCTATTTATTTTCTAATATTGTTAAGTTTTCTTGTTAGTCGTAATTCCCACCCTGGTTTTGTTTTATTCCTTGTACCCTCTGTGGTACGTATTTCCGGGTATCCACATAATTTTACGATGGCTTGCGCTGCGCAGTATACTAGTTCATGAAGCTCAGTGATATCATCGCAGTTATCTACCTTAGTTTTTATGACGGTGTTCATGTCTTTTATTACAGCTTTCGTTTTACGGTCTGTGTGTATTTTGGTGATGGCAGGTCTTGAAATTGGGTCCATTCCAGCGAATTTTTCAAGGCATTCTGCGAGTGCTCAGATTCGTGTAGCTTATCTTCATTGTCAGTTGCGTCTGGTATGAAACCAAGCTGTCGGGAAACTTCTTCTCTAATTTTATTAATTGTTTGTTGCGGTAATCTGTTTTTTAAGAAAAGCTGTCGTCTTTGGTCTAAGATGTTTTGGATGGTTTTATTACGTAGTTCTGGAAACTTTCTAACCATTTCGTCCCATACACGTTGCGCATATGGTCTTGAATTTGTTTCCATCTCTGTAATTAGCAGATAGGCACGATAAAGGTGACTGTTTATGTCTTCTGACCATTTAAATCGCACCCTTTTGCTTTCATTACGGCCTACAGGGATGGGAGAATCTTTACGGTCCTCAACATCGTCCATAGGTGGAATAGCGTGTTCAAAGCTGTTATTTCTATTCCTAGTTCTTTCTCTGGTGGTTACCGTATGCAGGTTAGCGCCACCGGTGTCACTAGGTCCTGCACCAGCCTTGGGATCTTCAGGACGGTTCCGAATAGGAAGAGGCTGGTCTCCTACCCCGCCCGAGTATCGCTGTCTACGAGTTCGCACAGCAGTAGATATCTCATCCAGGGGCTGCTGACCCATAGAATGGGTCCCCTTTTTTGTCGCCTTTTACGACAGACAGAGGGAACCGAAGGGATATTCTTTAAAACCCGTTCCCTCCACGGGTATTATTATTATTATTATTATTATTATTATTATTATTATTATTATTATTATTATTATTATTATTATTATTATTATTATTATTATTATTATTATTATTATTATTATTATTATTATTATTATTATTATTATTATTATTATTATTATTATTATTATTATTATTATTATTATTATTATTATTATTATTATTATTATTATTATTATTATTATTATTATTATTATTATTATTATTATTATTATTATTATCAAAAGACTTATGCACTTACTCAGCTATTGCTGGTAATATTTACCTATCCCGAGCGTAAACGCAAATGGGATTAGGCTCAAAATTTACATATTTAAAAATTTTCTAACAGTATGACATGTGTTTAAAATTGCCACTTTTTGCAAGTCAATAAAAGTGTTTTTATGCAGATCGAGTTTTTTAAGACTGTCTTTAAGATTTTTGGGAACGAGTCCAGTTGATGATACGATGATCGGTACCACTTCCACTTTTTCTGCATGCCACATCTGTCCCACTTCTATGGCAAGATCGGTGTACTTTGCCATCTTTTCATTATACTTATCCAAAACGTTGTTATTGTTTGAAACTGCAACATCGACTAACAGCACCGATTTAGCTTTCTTATCCACTACTACAATGTCGGGTCGATTATTCGTCACCTGTCTATCGGTGATAATGGACCTATCGTAGTAGAGTCTAAAATCTGCATTCTCGAGCACTGCCTGTGGATTATACTTGTAATACGGTGTATAGGTATTAGGCAGTCCATATTTGTTGGCCAGTTTCTGGTGGATAATATTACACAGCTGGTTATGCCTACGTAAATAATCCGTGTTGGCTATGGTTGAACATCCGGATGTGATGTGTTGTATGGTTTCCGATGTTTGTTGGCACCGTCTACACTTGTCCGTTGTAATAGTTGGGTCCCTGATAACACATTTTTTGTAGTTGTTCGTATTGATTACTTGATCCTGAATGGCCATCATAAATCCTTCAGTCTCTGGGAACAAGGTACCGTCAGCAAGCCACCTATTAGATGCTATTTTGTCAATGTGCGGTTGGTTAAGGTCGTGATGATGTCGACCATGTAGAGCTTTTTTGGGCCCATTTTACGTGTTTCTCAGCATCAGTTGTTATTTCTAAATCCATATTAGGGTCTGCTAAATTTAGAGGCGAGTATTTCTTATCTGCTCCTATGACAGATTTATGTAAATTCGATGACAGTGATTTGGTAACAAAGAAGTCTCGCTATTTATTTATCTGTTTGTTATGCAGATTTATTATGTCGCATAAAGCTCTTCCTCCCTCCTTTCTCGGTAGTGTTGTTCTAAGCACTGACGATGTTGGATGGTGACATCTGTACTTTGTCATCATAGTCCGGGTTGTTCTCTGAATATCTTCCAATTCGGTCTTTGTCCATTGTAAAATGCCGAACGAGTAGGTCAACACCGGTACGGCATATGTATTAATAGCTCGGTTTAGATTGCCTGCGTTCAATTCAGATTTTAGTATGGAACATACCCTTTGTGAAAACTCATTCCTGATTTTGGACTGTTTTTGGTCCAACAACCTGGCCTGTTGAAAACCCAGGTATTTGTATGTTTCCCCATTTTGCTTAGCAGCGATTATTTCTCCATTAGGGAGCACCAAATCTTCATTAATAATTTTTCCCTTCTCGATGTTTAAGGTTCTGCACTTATCTAATCCAAATTGCATACGTACATCCCTGGAAAACCTTTCGGTTACATCCAGAAGATGTTGGATTTGTTGCTGATTGGAAGCAAAAATTTTGATGTCATCCATATAAAGGAGGTGGGAGACGGTGCAGTTAGTATTTTTATTGATCTTAAGATTGAAGCCAAGTTTAGTGTTGTTGAGCATGGTAGAAAGTGGATTCATTGCCAAACAGAACCACAATGGACTAAGTGAGTCCCCTTGGAATATTCCCCTTCGAATAGAAATGTCGTTAGTCTTAATATACTGACCATTAATATTTACCTGAAGGCTTGTTCGCCATTGCTTCATCGAAGCTTCAAGAAAAGAAACTATGGTGGGGTTTATTTTGTAGATGTTTAAAACGCTTATTAACCAGGAATGAGGCACGCTGTCAAATGCCTTACGGTAGTCTACAAAAGCAGTCGAGATGTTGCGACATTGCTTTTGCGCTTGCCTTAGGATCACAGAGTCGATAATAAGCTGTTCTTTGCAACCCTGGTGACCACGTTTACATCCCTTTTGCTCCTCTGCCAAGATGTTATTTTGGTCCACATGCCTGTAAATTCTGTTAGTAATGCATGATGTTAATATCTTGTAAAGCGTTGGAAGACATGTGATTGGTCTATATTATTATTATTATTATTATTATTATTATTATTATTATTATTATTATTATTATTATTATTATTATTATTATTATTATTATTATTATTATTATTATTATTATTATTATTATTATTATTATTATTATTATTATTATTATTATTATTATTATTATTATTATTATTATTATTATTATTATTATTATACTTAGCCATATGGCTTACACTCCCTCTAAAGGGGTACTATTATTTATCCCAGATATCTAGGGTATCAAAAGGATAAATCTTTGATGGGATGTTATTAGGTCCTAGGCGACATGTGTTTGATGGTCTCCCAGAAATTTTCTCACGCATCGGGCAGTGGCTAGTAGTACCGCCTTTTGAATGGCCTTGTAGAGATTTTCGTTAAGTCCTAGACTTTTGATGTTTTCTAGCAAAGCTTTTGGAACAACACCTGTTGTGGACATTACTATAGGGACAGTTTGAACCTTATTCATTCTCCATTGTCTTCTTATTTGTACCTCTAGATCTCTATACTTGGCAATTTTTTCATTATGTTTGTCAAGAAGATTGTTGTTGTTAGGTATCGCCACATCGATCAGTGTTGTTTGTTTGGTCAATTTATTGACTAGTATGAGATCTGGCCTATTATGTACCACGTGTTTATTATTATTATTATTATTATTATTATTATTATTATTATTATTATTATTATTCCCTATCTTCGGAACAAGTTCAGTTACTTTTCAATCTTACAAAACATGATACGTTTTAAACTCATAACATTGTACAGTTATTTTTACAAACACGCTTGACTGTTTACATACAAGTTTACATAGCATGATATCAATAACTTCTAAACAATTTACATACAAGGTATAATATACAAATGACTAACTTGTTAATTAGTATGTTTACATAACATATATATTAAACATTCAAATAATTTGATTAAAAGATATACACCGATTAGTGTCCATAATAAAAGTATTAAAATAATAAAAGTAATAAAATTGTCTAAGTTTTCTCATTGCGTATTTACTGTCCACGCACTTTGTCTATCGTTTCCTCTACACTATGTTCTTGAATGGTACTGTTTTTTCCACTCACTACACTATTTACATAATATGAGACCAATCGATTTTTGTGAACGGTTTGTATTTTATTATTATCATTAAAAATTTTGCAATTGACTCCATTAACCTCTACAACTTGAAATGGACCTAATATTGGATCGAACTTCGTCCGTTCCTCCTTTTTCAAAAGAACTAAGTCGCCTACTTTAAAAGATTGCACCGAGGCGGTTTGGCTACTAATATTCTGCCTTATCAACTTATGTTTAATTAAAAAATTTCTAGCTCTAATATGCGCTAATTGTAACCTATACCTCAACTCTTGATAATAATCATCAACATTATAACACGTTTGAATTTCAGCTATTAGGTTATCTGGTAAATTAGGACTTCTACCGTAAATTAACTCAAAAGGAGTGTATCCATGATAAGTGTTCGGCGTAGTAATAATGCTCTTTACGTTGCTTTTAGTTTGGGTGCTTACTATCATGTAGCAGAGTGTCAATTCAACGAGGTCCAGGGATGTTGCCTGTTAGTATCCACAGTAACCATAGGGCATCGCGCAGGTACGTTGAGTTAACCACCTTACTTCATATTGTCAGTACCCTTTACAAACAATAAGCGAACATTTTACATTCATCCCAATCACTCTTGCAGTCATACATTAATAAAATAAATAAAAATAAAACTTGTATGCGATATTTAAAATTTTGTTAAATTGTTAATTATTTCGTTATTATATCCTATCTCTAAATCCTTTATATCCTATTACATCCATTTCCTGTTTGCTGTAGCCATCTAGTTCCCCAGTTCTCTTATTCCTTTTCCATATTTCCTTTTCTAAACGAAAATTATCTTCACAACCTTCAAACTGACACATAGTGTTGTGTCGTCTGTTTCTTTTGCGGTTTTTATATTTTACTGTTATAAATCCATCATTTTCATTCATTTTGCTTTCATTAATATTATCTTCTTGAGCATAAATCAATGTTTTCACTATTCCTACTTGAGCCCGTATTACCTCTTTACTATTACTTTACCTCTTTATTATTATTCCACACATTCATCGCTGTATCCTTTAAGGTATCCGTTTTATATGATTTATTGTTTCTATCCTAATTTACTACCGTTTCTTTATTGCCAAAAAAAATGTCTACTGGTTCTATTACTTTCAACGATATTTCTTTCTACTGCAACAGGTTTTATATTATAAATTTGTTTATTTCTTTTCGCTATTCCATTATTTTTAGTTTTTATTGGTTCAGTTTTTTCTTCTAGCAATGAGTTAATTTGTTTTAGTAAAATAATATTCTCTGACAATATCTTACATTTTTTCATCTTTTTCAGCTAATAATTCTTTTAATTAGCTAATCTCTCTGTTCATTCTCTGGATTTGTATATCTTTTTCTCCTGAGCTCTAATACGCTCTCACATTTCTATAACCATTTTGCCCGTTATTCCTTCTTTCTTCTTTCCAGTCTCTGCCTCTCCACGTTTGCTGTCGATCTCCAGACCTGTTCCAACTTTGATGATTCTGATTCATTGGTGTGCGGGTGTTCCTGTGGTTATTTTGTCTCCATGGTTGACCTGAATAATTAGTTTTATTATGATTATTATGTGGGTTCCTCCAGGAGGAGTTAAACCTATTTTTAGTCGGGTACTGGTTTGCTCGGAAATTTAGAATTCTTTCCTGACTTGCTGTACCGTCATCTGAAGCTACTAGCTTCGTAAGGATTTCTTGAGGCGTATTAAAGTTACCTGCCGCTATTATGGTCTTTAAATGACCGCTAGCTGCGTTCTGAGTAACTGAATTAGTTACTGCCTCTATAGTATACTTATTTACCAAATTGGCTGGCATTCCTTCCGCTATGTATGCCGCTTGCAACTGTTCCGTCAGCTTTTCTAAGCTCGAGCTTTCCCCCTTGATACCGTTCTTTAACGCCGCTATAATAGTAGCTAACGTATTCTCAGGGGTTATTAAGTTCCTAGCCTTACCCGTCAATCTAGTTTTTACATAGAGTACGGCTTTATCTTCATGATTGGCTGCATGTAACTGCAATAATTCCAAAGCATCTATAAATGCCTGCAGTTTACTTGCATCACCGTTGAATTCAGTAGGTAAAATCTTACCAGCTAAATTAAAAAATTCATTCATACTGAGAGCCATAATGTCTTTACTCTCGCCATCGCTGTCACTATACTCGTCCAACACTTCTATATTTATTGGTTGCCCTATAAATTTAGGTACACTATAGTTACAATGAATTACTTGAAACGACCTGATAACCTTATTTCTGATTTTATCGAAAAGTTTCTCACACAATAGTTGTTGATTATCGGCAAGTTGTTTGAAGTTTTTATTAACTAATGCGGCAAATGTATTGTAATGTAAAACTAAACTATCTACTATCTCTACCCTAACTTCTTTGCTTTTGGGAACTTCCTTTTTTAGTACGCGTTTGCTTTGTTTATTAATTTCCTCATAACATACGTTCAATCTATTATACAATTGATCCCAAGTTGCAGACAGAGTAATTTGTATTGTATATAAAATTCAAAAATAAAATAATCATGATAATAATAATTCTACAAAAATCGAATGTTTACAAAACTTACGATTGGTTACATCTCTTCTTAGACCTGAAGGGTTGCTGTAGATTAGTTGACTCCCCTGTTGTTTGCTAGGTGTCTCAGGATATTCCTTTTCATACTTCTGCAATGCGTCTTTCAAATGGACCATACAAATTGACAAAGTAGTAGTAGTACATTTACGTATAGCAGTGATTTCGCTTCTATATTCAGTTTATATGATTGTTCCTGTACAATAAAGTTACTATTCAGCACTCCATTTTCTTGTACTTGTTTTGTTGCCGTACCACCCATCATTCCTTCTTGTTCTCCAGTATTTCTCCTTGAACCATCTTATATCGTCTTACCATTAGTTTGCAGGATCGCCATGTAATATTTAATATTGGGGGTTGTGTGAAATAAACACTTTTACACTCAAAGACATTAAATTATATTTACAATGACTGGATTAGAGTACAACACTTCTTTACTATAAATAAATTATATTAATGCTGTATCAGCAACATAGTGAACTTGATAATGAATATCATACATTGAACCTTTCGTCTATTCTTTGCCGTGTATTTATTTACTATTTCTTGTTTATTCAGCCTTCCTCGCATCATGATATGACCGTGAACGTGCCATACTATAAACAAACTACTGTAGTCTAGGCCATCAATATTTCTAATAAATAATTTAATTAAAAATACGAAATATACGGGGTGTTCACACCACAGATAGCTTTGCAAACTATCCGCAGAGTTTTGGAAGCTAGTAGATGGGCTTTGTCGGATATATTCCGGTCTAGAAGCGTCAATATGAGGTGTGGTAGATCCAGTGAAATCAGGTTGTTGGGAGCTAGTAGATGGGCATTGTCGGATATATTCCGGTCTAGAAGGGTCAATATGAGGTGTGGTAGATCCAGTGTAATAATGTTAGGGTTGTAAGAAAGTGTTTGTGGAAGGCTGTAATAAAATGTTACGTGAAGGAAGTGTTACGGAAGATTAAGTATATTGTCTATCCTTCGACATATTTGCAGTATTTTATATTATATTTTATATTATATACAGGGTGTATCAACCTTATGACAAACTTCGGTATATGGGTTGTTTTAGAAGATATCAAAAAATGTTATTAACAAAAATAGTAGATGTCTTTAGGGTCCACATTTTGAAAGTTACAAACCAAACATATGATTTTTTAAATGGGAACCCCTGTATATTATACCGAATTCGGACTGCTCAAATTTTTTTGAAGAATTTGATATAGGGTTTTAATATGTTATACAGAGTCCTTCAGAAGTTATGGACACGTTTGTGTGAAAATCGTAGGTAAATCAACGCTCTGTATTTTATTATACGTTGAAGAAAAAAAATATTTTGCCTAACAGAGTTTCTTAATATGATACAATATTACCGTATTCTATTAAATATTAATTATTTTCTTTTTTGTATACATGGTGGACCATAACTCGAACCTTTCATTTTCTCTCTTCTTTGAAAAGAAACACCCTGTATTTTATATTATAAATAGAATTTTTCATTATGTAACTTTAATTTTTGTTAAGCATTCCCTATACTCAAAGTTTATGAAAATAGAGTTATTTAGTAATATTTATTGTAGGGTGGACGATAAGTCGAACCTTCCATTTTCTCTCTTCTTTTAAATGGAACACCCTGTATTTTATATCATAAATGGAATATTCGATTATGTAACTCCAATTTTTGTTAAACATTTCCTAACCCAAAGTTTATGAAAACAGAGTTATTTTGCAATATTTATTGTAAACCATTATTAACCTATTATGTGAAATAAATAAACGTTGAATGTAACAAACAATCCTTAAAAATAATAAATTGTAATAAACAACTTATTCTAATTAAAAGAAGCCTCCAAAAGTATAATTCTAACCATAATATTAAACTAAATGATCAAAGTGCTCACCGTTAACATTATCTCAATACTGAATTCCATAACAGATGGATTGGAAGTGGGGGCCCAAATGATTGGCCAGCCTGGTCTCCCGATTTAACTAATTTGGATTTCTACTAGACACGACATAAAAGAGAGAATCACAGCGGCATTTCAATCTGTTAACGTTGAAATACTGAAAAATGTTAGTCAATTATTTGAACTTAGACTGCAGCATTGCATTGATGTTAACGGTGAACACTTTGAACATTTAGTTGACTTGTTTTATTTAGAATAAATTGTTTATTAAAACTTATTATTTTTAAGGATTGTTTTTTACATTAAACGTATATTCCTTTTACATAATAGGTTAAGGCCATCCCATAAAATACGCACGTAGCACTCGCTTAGTACGAATACCTACAATTTAACGTCAAATAGTTCTTTCTTATTTTAATGCTCAATGGGATTGAACTTCGTCTAGCGTGTCGTGTGCAACACGGACTGGCCCCAAATATCTGTTATTTCGTTGATACAATGCTACGGTGCGTGAGGATACTCGGGAACATTTTATTATCTATTTCAGTACCTACTTTTTAATTTCGGGAGATCGATGTCGCTTTTTTCTTGAACCTTTCTTGTTTATCAATATTTTATGAGGGTGAACCAATAGAATTATTTTTTCACAAATAATTAACATCATTTTATTCAGATGTATGTATTTATCTATTTTAATTGATATACATATTTTAAATAAAGAATTCATATCGTAAAAATGGAACTTAAAAAAAGTCTTCATTTGGAATTTCTATTATTTACAATATTTTTCACTTATAATTACACAAGAGCTTTTTTTTGTCGAAGTAAACTATATATATATATATTTTTACATTTAGACCAATATCTGTAAGTACTACAAAGTGTTAAAAACAAAATTATTTGATTGTTGCCTATCATGTTCTTTTCAGCTTCTCCTGATGAAGCTAATGATATATTAGCGAAATATTGAGAAAATAGATAGAATAAATATTAAGTAATTTCAAGTTAGTTTTTACTGACCGCTTACCTGAAATAAAAAACCAGTTGGATTATATATATATATATATATATATATATATATATATATATATATTTCCCTAGGGCAGGTTATCCGGACCGAATTTACGCGATTTATATAATTTCGACAAAGCGTTGCTAAGAGGACCACTAAAACAGACGGGTGGGGGTAGAGGGGAAGGGTCATGTGCAATAGCTGAAACAATAAACTCGGTATATGGTAGCGATATGGCAACGTGGAAGTTATTCTTAAGACTTTATTTTATTGAAATAAGATCATTTCTAAAATATAATACAATATAAAATTCGGGTAGTAGTAAGTTTGGTTTAAAAGGAAAACTAATTTACTATGACTTTTTTATATTGTTAAACTAAATCAAAACTATTTTATATTTTACTATTGTAAAAATGTATAAATATATTATAAATTATTTGAATTATGTTACATTTACTAGATTTTTATTATATAGGCGATTTGACAATAATCAGCAAAGAGTAAGTACACCAGTTGATAGCATGTAGTTTATGATAATCGGAGTAAGATTATTTAATATTGATAATAAACATTTTCGTATCGTTAATTTGAACTTGTGAATTTTTTGCACCGATTAGAATTTCATTTTTCGTTAAGTGATTCAGAGAGACCTTACTTTCAAATTGTTGTCTTATTTCTGTGGTGAGATAAAGAAAAATCTAAATAACATTAACGAGGGATGTTTTTGCAGTCAGTCAACATACACTAAAAACAGTACGGTAACTTTGGTTATTGTACATTATAATAAATATCTATAAACTACTAGTACTATATTCAACTAAAAATACACATCTCAAGTTAACGATATTACAAAAAAATGAATTTTTAAAAAAGTATCATTAAAGACAATAAATCTGTAAATGAAATTGATCAAATCCTTTTCCTTTAATCAATTACATAGGACAATACTTTTAGGTCCATATCGGATCTGAAAACATTCCTGCCACTACTCTCAATTTCCAAAGGGTCCCAGTCCACAGAACAAAATAATTGTAACTTTTATGGACATAATATATTATGTCCTACAACCAAAATATTAATCAATTACAAAAAGTAATATTGGAGAAACTTGAGAACTAAAGCAATTTCACTGTTCGCCGTAGGTCTTGTTCCAGGGCTTCTACCCGAATTGAGACAATGCCACAAAAATAGGTCCGATATTACCATCTTGTTTTGGGAATATATAAATAAGAACCCCTAAGTTAATTGGCAGTTTGGCCTAAAAGCAGCTTTTTAATATTGTAGTTAATACCTGGATAGGTTTTGTAGGTTTAATTCAAGCAGGAACTTAAAATTACATTTAATTATATTTAAACTTCGCCATCGGTTCATATGGATACCAGGTCTCCACAGACATACTTATTAATAATATCTGTTTGAACAAATATTTCTTAGTTCATATTTTTAAAATTCATTTGTTATTTCAATAGCTAACCATCATGGTGACACATAAATACTTGCCTCCTGGAAGCTTTTGGCAGTACCGATTGTGATTCTTGGTCCGTTTTTCGATATATACCTACCGTTATTCTTGAGTACAAAACTTTTTCGTACTTCCTGTCTTCCACACTATGCGAATGACGACACTTTCCGTCTTGAAATTGAGTTGCTGGAACCCAATCACCTTGTTCAATATTTACGGCAAGGATTTGAGTATTTTCATATCCTTCACTGCTCTTTTTGGATCCCAGTCTATACTCAATTTCTGTGTTGTTAATCACCACCTTGCAACTTACGGTATCAAATCTCGCTTCTTTCCACTTTCTATATATTGCAATGGTATTAAAACGTCAACCAGATAAATCATAGACGAAGTAAGCCTCATTGGTCCAAAAATAGCATCCATTGTTGTTTGGAGTACCGCAGAAGCATTGACCGGCAAAAAACGGCATTTTTTAGTATCATAATGCCCATCCGGAGTCATGAATGCAGTTTTTACAACAGCGACGGATAGTTGATGATACCCAGAGACGCCATGTCTAAGCTAGTAAAATAAGTTCTCTCCTTCAAGCGATCGAACAAATCATCGATGCATGAAAGTGGATATTTCTCCTTAATAGTTTTGTTATTTAGAGCCCTGTAGTCTATGCAGATCCTCTCCTCGCAGTGCTTCTTTTGAACTGATTGTGTTTCTTGAATAGTGCCATTTTCCATTAAGTCTTTTTCAATATTTTGTACTTGGTTACGTGGGTGTTAAGATAGTCGATAGGGTGCATAAGTTACGGGTTGTTCCTCTAATAGATTAATAGACATCAGTTAACAATACAAGAAATAAATTTCTATAAGGTGTAGTCAATAAAAAAACTGAAAAAGTGGAAAATTTTTTCCACCTGCACCCAGGGTAAGGAAACTTAACAGTTTCTATACCAAGCTTGACCATTTTCTATCAAAAAAACAACTACTTCCTGGGCTATATGCCCCAACGGACATTGAATTACATGCCAATAGAAAACGTGATAGAGATGGTGGCAAGTATCGACAAAGTCGGTCGCCATCACGTTTTCTATTGGAAAGTAATTCAATGTCCGTTGGGGCATATAGCCCAGGAAGTAGTTGTTTTTTTTTATAGAAAACGGTCAAGCTTGGTATAGAAACTGTTAAGTTTCCTTACCCTGGGTGCTTTTTCAGACATCAGTTACTTTACAAGTTCCCAATTCACTAGTTTTTGTAGCAAAATATTCTCGATATTCGTTGAGTAACCATAATAAAAGGTTTTGATAATCTTTAGACAAATCTGGATTCATGTACTTACGTAATTGTTTTTTTGTAAAAGGCTCGAAGGTATCTTGACGGACACGAAGACAGTTCTCTTATATCTCCACAGAGTTTGAGCCTTCGTACAAATACTACCTTGTTTCTTGAATACCTTTGCAATTGCTGAAGAGCCAGTTAGAAGCAGTAAAAGACTCTCATTCAGCGACAAAATCTACTGTAATTACATCAGTGGGTGGATTAGTTGAATCAAAACACCTTTACGGTACAAACTATTCCGACTGGAAATTTTGGATGCATAATTTCCTAATAGATACCGGTCTGTGGTCCTGTGTAGAGCCAAAACACAACGAAGTAATTTACTCTTAGACCATATACAAATAGACTGGCTGTGACGTCATTTTTCTGAACAACATACTGAAGCCAATATTATCTCTCTTTGTCGCATGAAGTTCGTGTAGCTACGGGATGAGGTGTGTGGGCAGTACTGTTTACAAACAACAAATACCAGCGGCGCAAAGGTCTTTTAATAGGTACCTAACAAGGTTTTAACTCTAATCAAAATTCTTAAATCATAACTTTAACCCAAAATTAATACAACGAAAACAATAACACAAATAGTTTATGAACAGGGTAAGATTAATGTTTACATATGTGTTATGTTCACACGATAAAAGAACTCTTAATCGGGAACACAAGTTTATTTTTGATCAGACAAAACCAAAGTGACAGGCAGAAAATCTAACTACACGAGGTTGTCAAAATAATCTAAAGCGTTGTCATGAAAAAACACAATTTTGAATTTAAAGTACATAACATTTCTCCCCTCTCTAATTTTTTAAAATTACAGTTACAATCAGTTTATATGAAATTAACAAAGCAAAATCATTTATAAGTCAGACGTTCAACCGGTCGTTTAGACCTAGCAGGTCTTGATCCCCCCTCAAAAATTTCCACCTCTCTGTTTCGCCTTGGGCCAACCGGAATCTCATCATAGTTTCTCGATCTTGGGGCTTGCTCTCGGGGAAAACCAGGAAAAGGTTGAACAATTGGGTTAGGCTGAACTTCCGGGACAGGCTGGATCTCTGGAATAGGCTGGAGGACAGGCTGGACCTCTGGAACAGGCTGGACCTCTGGGACAGGCTGGACCTCTGGGACGGGAACTGGTATGAGAGGCTGCTCAATAACAGGGACATCTGGAAGCTGAGCTTCCGGTTCTTGAGGAACACCCGGCTGGAACTGCAGACCACCTTGAACTTCATCTCTGAGCTGAGGGTGATTCCTGTTTTCTTGAGCAAGGAAATCATCTAAGAAAATGTCGTTGTAGCTTGGGTTGTATCTTGGATCCTGAGAAAGACGATGAGGCACCATTGTAGCTGGCTCAAGTTTGCACTCGATGATCTGATCAACGCTGCGAGCATGCAGAATATCATCTTCGTCTTGAACCGTGTACAGTCTGGAACCCAAGCGTTCTACTATTGTACCTCGAGACCATCGGGGTTTGCGTTGACGATAATCCCGGAATCGAACTGCTTCGCCAACAGCAAACTGACGGTTTGACGCTGGAGCTTCTGACGGTTGTCGAACTTCGCATGATGGTCGCATAGCATCAAAAGGGGTACGGCTCTTCAGGTTTGAGTAGAACAGGTCCATCGGAGTTCGATTCGTAACTGTGCACACAGCAGTACGCATAGCAAAGAGGACTCTGGCAAGACGAGTTGAAATGTCGCCGTCAAGGTGCTTCTTGAAGAGCTCCTTGAAACTGCGGACTCCCTCTCAACCAGACCATTGGATGACGGATGAAATGGAGGCGTGTTCAGATACTTGACTCCGTTCTTGGAAAGAAACGAACGGAACTCCTGAGACGTCAGTTGTCTGCCATTATCTGAAACAATATATTCAGGAAGGCCGAAATCTGCAAACGTATCTCGAGTATGTTTAATGAGAACCGCTGCAGACATCGATGAAACCATCTTGACTACTGGAAATCGTGAAAAAGCATCCACCATAATCAGAAAGACGTGACCTTCCATCGGACCCAGGTAATCGATATGAACGCGTTCCCATGAACGATTCGCTGAAGGCCATGGTGCTGGAACCGCTGCTGGTGGATTTCTGCGAAGTTCTTGACATGTTGAGCAAAGTTGGACCGTCTTCTCGATGTCTTTGCTCAACCCGGGCCACCAAACGTATGAACGTGCTGCCGACTTTGTCCGAACAATACCGTGGTGAGATGCGTGAATTGCGTCTAGAACCTTCTGGCGTAAAGATGAAGGAACCACCACCTGATCTCCACGAAGTAGAACCCCTTGTAAGGTTGACAACTCGAGACTTCGTTGCCAATATGGTTTCAGGTGGGGCGGGATGTCGTTTGGCCAGCCATTGTTGACAAATTCAACAACCTGAGAAAGTTCCGCATCTCGTTCAGTTTCTTCTGCTACTTGCTTGGACTTGACAGGACCATCTCGAACTTCCAGAAGGTGAATACCAACTGGATCTGGGAACTCGCCTTCAGAAGTTGGTAATGGTAGCCGAGATAAGGCATCAGCATTACCATGAAGACGACCTGGTCTGTAGACGAACTCGTAGTCGTAGGCACCCAGCATCAAAGACCACCGGATCATGCGAGGAGATAAGTGCTCTGGAGTAGGAGCACCTTTCTTGAATATCCCCAGCAACGGTTTATGGTCTGTAATAAAAATGATGTTGGATCGCCCAAACAGGAACTTGTGGAACTTTGTGACACCAAAAATGAAAGAAAGAGCTTCTTTGTCGACCTGACCATAGTTCCGTTCTGTGGGACTCATGGTTCTTGACTTGAACGCTATAGGTCGCTCTTCTCCGTTGTCGTATTGATGCGAAAGAACTGCACCAACACCGTAAGCTGAAGCGTCACAAGCGAGGATCAGGGGACGATTGTCTTCGAAGTGGACCAGGACTCGATCACTTGTCAGAAATTTCCTAATCTCTTGAACCGCTCTGACTTGCTCTTCTTTCCAAATCCAATCAGCTTTGTTGTCCAGAAGACGATACAGTGGCTCGAAAATGTTGGCTCGATTCGGAAGGAATCTGTCGTAAAAATTGATAACTCCTAATAGAGCTTGGAGTTCGGTCTTGTTCGTAGGCGTCGGGAAGTTTTGGATTGCTTCGATCTTCTCTTCAGTGGGATGAATGCCATTCGCTGAGATCTTGTATCCAAGGAACTCGACCTCAGGAACTGAGATCTTACATTTCTTCTTTTTTAGCTTCAACCCAAAAGTATGAAGGCGATCCAGTACTTCTTTCAGCCGTTCGTTGTGGATCTTGTCGGAGCTGCCGGCTACCAGTACGTCGTCCATGAGAATGGCAACGCCTGGTATACCAGCCAGAAGACTATCCATTGTACGTTGAAAAATACCTGGTGCCACAGATATCCCGAACGGAATTCGATGGACAGAGAACAGGCCCAAGATTGTGTTGATGGTGAGTAACAACGCTGATTCATCGTCTACCGTCAACTGTGTGAAGGCCTGATCCAGGTCAAGTTTGGAGAAAACTTTCCCACCAGACAGCTTCACGAAGAGATCTTCCAGAAACGGCAAAGGATACTTGTCCGGTGTAAGAACGGTGTTGATTGTAGCTTTGTAGTCTCCGCACATCCGAATGGAACCATCGCGTTTTGCAACCACGACCACCGGAGTTGCCCACTTGGAAAATGAGACAGGCCGCAAAACGTCTAGGTCCTGAAGTCTTCGGATTTCATCGACGACACGAGACTGCAAGGCGTAAGGCAGTGAACGAGCCTTGAGATACCTTGCTGGTTGATCAGAAGAGATGTCTAGATGGATAGGTGGACCCTTGAACTTTCCTAGTGCTGGACCAGAATCTGAGAGAGCTGGATGATCCGGGGCTGAAAATTTGTTAGTGAGCGAATGAATCCCACAAACAGAAATGCCAAGAGCCTGGAACCAGTTTCTTCCTAGAAGATTGTGACCTTTGCAGCCTTGGACTACGTACAAAGGCACAACCGCTTCATTGTTCTTGAATTGAACGCGGACCATCTTGACACCGAGAATTTTCACTGGATTGTCATGGTAATCGCCGAGAGACAGGTTATGAACTGGTAATAAAGTACCCGAAGAAGGCCAGAACGATTCGAAAATTTCTTGATGCATGACTGTAACTGCTGCGCCGGAATCCACCTCCATCACCACCGTACGACCGTCGACTTGAAGTGTGACCATGATGGCTTCTGGTATCTTCCGTGGCCCAGCTGCTTTTTCCTCCTTAGCCAGAGTGAAAAGCTGGAAATTGTTCGAAGAATGAGAACAACTGCACTGTTGAGATGAAGAACCAGCTGGTTGGGCAGTAACTTGATAGGTGTTTCCCTCGTGGTAACTTCGAACAGCTGACTCTTCATGTGCCTGTGAAGAATGAATGGCACTGTCTTGATAGCTCTGAAATTGCTTTGATTTACCTGGTTTCGACTTGAACTTCTGACGAGATCCCTGGCAAATCTTTGCGACATGACCTTGCTTGTTGCACGTTGTGCAAATCAGCGAACTTGGGTCCAGATGGCATTGCGAGACTTTGTGGCTCCCAGCGCTGCGAAAACAGGTGAAATTCTGCGATGACGATGGCTGAGGCTGCGGTGCAGGCTTCTCGGAAACGTGTTGCCTGGAACAGTCCTGGCGATCCGTGGATTTAGACACCAGACGAACGGCGCCGGTCTCATCAGTTATCTCTTTGATGTCGCCATGTGCTGATTCGGCTCGTAGAGCAATATCAATAGCCTGCTGAAGATTGAGGTCAGATATTTGCAGTAATCTCGAACGTACCTGTCCATCTCGAATGCCACAAACCAGCTGATTCATAATCATGTCGTTTCGAATCGTTCTGAAATTGCAATCAGTTGCCAGTCTTCGAAGTTCAGCAACATATTCATTGACTGGCTGATCAACCTTCTGATTGCAGTGGTGGAACCTGTGATAAGCTGCGACTACATTAACGAGAGGCTTGAAGTGGTCGGTGAGAGCTTGAATGATCTCAGGAAATTCGACCTCGTCAGGATCTCGTGGATGTAAAATGCCGCTCGCTAAAACGTAAAGAGGCTCACCGCAAATCGAGAAAAAGTGTGCACGTTTCATCTCATTGTCCTTGACTCGCATCGACGTGAAATTAAATTGTAGCAGCTTCGACCAATTTTTCCATTCTTGAGGGCGAGAGACATCAAATGGACGAATGTTGGACAAGTTCACCACTACCGAAGGTTGTTCCGCAGCTGCGTTGTTTTGCACGTCACCATTTTTATCAGGCATTTTGAATTGTCAGCTTGAAATCGCCGAAAAATATTGAAATCCTAGGTTGAAATCGCTAGGTCGCACGAATTCGAAATTCCTCGTCGCCAAAATGTTATGTTCACACGATAAAAGAACTCTTAATCGGGAACACAAGTTTATTTTTGATCAGACAAAACCAAAGTGACAGGCAGAAAATCTAACTACACGAGGTTGTCAAAATAATCTAAAGCGTTGTCATGAAAAAACACAATTTTGAATTTAAAGTACATAACAATATGATTCGCAATGTTCCATGCTATAAGAGACAGTGCAGTCGAAGATATACGAAAACAACCGAAGAAGTTTTATTCAAACGTGGATTTGTTTGTAAACATATAGTTATAGAACACAACATAAAGTTATTTTGGCTTCACAACAAGGACAGAAAATTGACGTCTATTTGTATATGGTCTAAGAATTTACTCTACAACTTCAGAAACAGTGTTTTATGGTAAAGCTTCGAACCATAATCACTGTAGTGATTATAATCATTTAGCCAACAAATGTCCAAACCGAAAAAAGATAAGAAGACTGAAAAGGGGTCTGTAGTACTTTTATGCAAAAATTCTTCTAATAGAGGTGAAGTTAATTTCAAAAAATGGTACCTTGATTCTGGCGCAACAGCTCACTTTGTCGCAAACAGGACAAATATACTTAAATATCAGCAAGAAAGTGAAAGAGAAATAGCCATAGGCAATGGATAGGCCTTAAAATGTACAGGTTTAGAACTTACATTAGCCAACCAGAAAACTGTAACACTGCAAAATGTAATCTTTGCCCCCGAACTTCAATTCTTTCTGTCAGTCAAATCGTAAAAAATGGATAGACTGTCATTTTTCACAAAAAACATGGCTGTCTAATAACTAAAAAAGAAATTGAACTAGAACCTACAGAAATAGTTGCTACTGCCTTTGAAATTAACTAGATTACGTTTCTTATTGTGTAAATTCAGTAAAAATTGTAAATAATTCGTATTTATGGCACTATCGTCTAGGTCATCTTAACTTTGAGTATATGAAACGGTTAAAGATGAATATGGCCAAAGGAGTAGATTTTAAGGAAGAACATACAATAAAATGTGAAGACTGTATAAAAGGAAAGTTGCACCGATCTTCGTTCAGAAATAGTACAACGCGAGCAAGTAACTTCTTGGAACTTATCCACACCGATTTATGGGGACCGCTCCAAGAAACTTCACTAGGTGGTGCCAGATATTTTATGACTTTCACCGATGACTACAGCCGTTATTCACAAGTCAAAAACAGAGTGTCAGTAAATTCCAAGAGTACAAATGTTTGGTAGAAAATCTTTTTAATCGTTAAATAAAGTTTATAAGATCAGACAACGGCATTGAATTATAAATGAAAAGTTTCTAACCATTCTCCGGCCCAGTGGAATTATACACAAAACAACCGTTCCTTATTCACCTCAACAAAACAGAGTTAGCGAGAGGCTCAACAGAATCTTGATGGAAACAGCGAGATGTGTGTTGATGCTTTCAAAACTCAGTAACCAGTTTTGGACTGAAGCAATCAATACTGCAAACTACCTTAAAAATCGATTTCCAACTAAAGCATTAGATAATAAAACCCCTTTTGAAGATTGTTTTAAACGAAAACCTAATTTGCCTTTTTTAAAAGTTTTTAGCTGCAAAGCACTTACATATCCCGAATCAGAAACGCAGAAAACTTGATCCAAAAGCAGAGCAATATGTTTTTGTGGGGTACAACGAAACTTCAAAAGGCTATCGCTTTATTAATGAAGTGACGAAGAAACTGTTAATTTCAACAGATGCTGTATTTTTTAACAAGATTTTTCAAGTCGACAGGTTTTTGAAGGTAATATGTTTGAAAATGTTTGCCACCAGCAGTACGTGATAAAAACTACCGTTGATGAGAAGAAAAACGCACGGTTTCAACTTTCAACTAAAGATCTTTGCAGCGACTCTAGTGAAGAAATCTTGACAGAACCTGAACAAGAAGAGCCATTTAAGGCGGAAAGTCAGAACACAAGTTTGCCCGACTCAGATTTCCAGGACTGTTCTAGTCTATCTGAAGTTGATCGATGATAGAAAGCGCGACTTGTCGCAAAAGGCTTCTCACAAACAAAAGGTGTAGATTACGATGAAACCTACTCTCCGGTTATTCGATATAGCTCCATAAGACTTCTTTTAGCCTTAGCCTCTGAACGTAATTGGAACATAGACCAGATGGATGTGGTAACAGCATTTTTACATCCAAAATTAGATGAAGATATATACATGGGACTTCCAGTCTGCAAGCTTCAGAAAACACTTTATGGACTCAAACAAGCGAGTAGAGCCTGGAATCAAGAGCTTAGTGGTGTTTTAAAGCAACTAGGCTTTGTTCAGTCAAAAAAAGATCCTTGTATATACACAAAAAATGAAAATGTCAAGAGTTCAGTTATCGCTCTGTATGTAAATGATCTTTTAATTTTTTCTGAATACCAAAGGCAAAAATATGTGTTAAAAAATCTCTTTTTAGACATTTTCGTAGGAAAGATTTAGGAGAGGCGCATTACTGTTTGGGTATGAGAATTGAAAGACATCGAGAAAAAGGTATAACTTTAGACCAAGAAATATACATAAATGAGATTCTTTCTCGATTTGGAATGTCAAATTGTCACGGAATTCACACTCCTTTAGATACCAATCAAGTTTTGTCTAAAAAAATGGGACCTAAAACAAAAAGTGAGAGAAGAGGCATTAGGTAGTCTAATGTATACAGCTCAATGTACTAGACCTGACATCGCTTTTGCCGTAGGAAAATTAGCACGATTCAGTAAAGAACCATGCACAGCGCACTGGGTGGCTGTAAAACAGATTATGCGCTATCTCAAGGAAACTTTAAAAGTCAAGCTAGTTTTTCATAAGTCTGGTGAACATTTATTTGGTTTTTGTGATTTAGACTGGGCGAAAGTCTACAGCAGGCTATGTATTTCTTTATGCAGGAGGAGAAATCAGCTGGTCATCAAAAAAACAGTCGACTATAGCACTTTCAACTACAGAGACTGAGTATATGGCTCTGAGTTTTGCATCTCAAGAAGCAATGTTTTTGAATGGTTTACTTCAAGAAAGTATCCCCGAAGCTTAAAGTAAAATCACGCTGTTTTGTGATAACAAAGGAGCTGTAGATTTAAGTGTTAATGGAGGGTATCGCCCTCGAACAAAACATATTGGTATAAGACATCACTTTCTTAGAGAGGAACAAGAGAGAGGAGACATTGACGTAAAACCCATAAACACTGAAGCCATGGTGACAGATTGTCTTACGAAGGGCCTTACCAAGGTCAAAACCACTTTCAGTGTGAACAAGATGGGACTGCTTACTGCTTTAAACATTGAAAGGTTCCATAAAGAGGGTGTGTTGGATGTTATGGAACATCCTATATACATATTGTTTTTTTTTGTATTTATGTATATTGTTATGGTTGTAGTAATAACAAAATGTTTTACATTAAAACGTGTGTTTTATGTTGTTGTACTTTTTATTGCCACACTAAATATACTCAGCTGCTAACAAAATCGCCACAAGAAATGTCATTGAAAGACTTTTTAGTGTCATTAAAAAGTTTTCGTATAAGTATTAGCTTATGGCTGCAGGCTAAAAATAGATACTTTCCTCACTATTATAGTGGCAGCATCAGTACTGCATAATATCGCATTAATGATAAATGAAAAAGTTACACATTTACTTGAAGAAAGTGATGAACATATTTTAAATGAATTAATTTTAAATGGTCAAATACCTGAAGTCAAGAATAAAGCTACTGATAATGATTTAATGGCACTAACAGGAGGAGCATTAATTACTATTTTAAAAATAGAGTGTAAAATTATTTTCTATTGTAACTTTTGGGAAAGATGCAATATCAAAAAATCTTGTTGAGTTTTCATCATCTCATCTATGTTATTTAGCATAGTTATATAGTTTGGAGCAAGCTTCAGATAATCTCACTATAATTCTGAAAACTGTTGATGTTACTGAGCTAGTATTAAATAAAACTGAATGTTTTGAGGAAATATACTTTTTGTTGACAACAATTAATAAAGTATTTATTTTAAAGAGAGTATTCATTTTAAAAAGAGTTGAGAATTTTTGTAATTCTTGAAGTACCTAGACATTACAAAAATGTAAAAATTAAATTGTACAACCTGATAGTAAATCTCAACTCGAGCATTTACTGTTGGCTTCTAATTAACATCACTGTCCCTGTAGTGGTGTAGAAGGACTATAACAAAGTGTACACAGAATAAGAAGGTAATAACCATAACAGTTGATACCAATGACATACAAACAAAAGAGACAAAAAATTCTATTTAACATGTAATTTCCTAAAACATAAGCAAACTTAAATACTTATGAAAAAAAATACTTAAAAATCAGAAAAGTAAAAGCTACTTATAATAATTAAAACTAAAATTGATAAACATTTATGAAAAAAAAAATCACCAAATAAAAAGCTATATTAACAACTTATATTTTTTAAAGCAGTCAGCTGCGCTTGTTTAATAAGAATATCCAGCTGACGTGCTTTCTTTTTTTATTCAAATTGCTCAGCTTCTTCCTTTTCATGGTGTTCTCTTTGTTGTTTCTTCCATTCAGCTTTCTCTTTCATTTCTTTTTTCTGACATTCCAGTATTTCTAATTGTGCCTTACATCACCAACCTCTTCAGATTCCAGTGCAACATTACTTGTGTTTAAAATTTCTGGCCTTCTTCTTTGAGTCCATTTCTTATTAAGGGTATTCAATTGTTTTGGCTAAACTGATTTGGGAGTACTGAGTTCCACATAAACAGGAGTTTCCAATTGCTTGGATTGTGTAGGTTTTATTTCTTCCAAAATCGGAGTTTGTAATTGTTTTGAAGAATATGTTGACCAATCATGAGGTTTATCCTAAAATATAAGCCAATATCAAATAAATGAAACAAAATGGGTCTGTGTATATACCTAATTAATAAAAAACATCTAATGTAAATAATATTTATTTACCTTTTTAATGTGCTGAAAACATGTATCTTGCTTTTCTATTTCTAGTATTGGCCTGCTATCAGTTTCATCCTCATTTTCATCATTGAAAACAATTCTATTTCATTATCTTGTGAGGGATTTCCCATCTACAATAAGAACCAATAAAATTATTTTGTATTTCTTGTTCGATTAGGTAAGTACTTACCACATCAGAATCAAAGTTATTTTCTAATCCTACAACTGTTTTCTTGTTTATTATATCTAAGGTTAACTCATAAGTTAGTTCCTTTATGATAGTTGATGGTATTGGAGTTCCTTCCCCAGTAGCAAAATACACTGCTTTAGTAACAGCTGCACATTTTCTAGCCTTTTTTTTGTTGGTGTATAATCTTTTTATTACGTCAACTAATCTGTAATTATCAGAACTTGAATTAAAATCTCTCTCGATCATCTTCCAAGCCTGTACTTTTTCTTTCCATGTCGTTTCACAAGTTTCTCTGCTATCAATGTAAATGTTTAAACATAAAATTTTTTCATTATAATATGCATCACATACTAATATGTAATATACGCTGAAGTTTTAAATACTTACCTGTCGATCCTTTAAACAATGCATTTTTTATAGTAATTTTTATAAAGGCAACCTGTGAAGAAACACAAAAACCATTTTTTAATAAATAACTGCAAAACCTCCAGCTGAAAATATAGCCATAGACGAGATTTATGTTCTGTGGACTAAAGTAGGGTTATTTAGATTTCAGTTACCCATCATATATATGTAATTAATACATATATTATGTATGCATGTGGTATATTATCTTTATATGCATGCCTATGCCTTTACCTGTGGTTGAAAACGCATTCGTGTTTTCAATCGACCCTATGGGTCAATTCTCCAATATGTGCGCTAGGATTTTGTATATGTTATTGATATAAAGTCGTATACTTAATTGTATACGTTTTGTATCGAATACTTTATAACGTTCGGTCTAAACCACTAGTTTCCTGTTAAAAGTATACGATATGTTCACAAAACAAAATTTTTTTTATTTTGTTTTTTGTGGATATTAAGTATAATGCGTAATTGGCCAATTTTGATAAATATTTAAATTTATTAGTCCTTATGAATTTAGAGGAAGCTGAAATATTGGAAAACGAACCCGATCGGGCATTTCATGTTCGAGATGATCCATTTCTAAAATTATCTGATAAGCAATTTATTAGGGAATATCGGCTTAGTAAAGATATCGTAGAAGAACTTATTGCAACATTAGAACCCCTCATAGGTACCTACAGATACGAGAAAAAGTGCGTGTGTTCTAAAAGATCTATCAATAGTGTTTTTGTTCTCCGCGTATCTTAGCTTTTTTATTTGTAAAATCCATTATTTTATTTACACAAATATATATTATGTGGTATACATTTATCTACGATATAAACTTATAAATACAGAATAGTTGTAGAAATAAATCAAATATAAAGTATATTTTCCCTACATAAAACACGAATGCGTTTTCAACCACAGGTAAAGGCATAGGCATGCTTACAAAGATAATATACCACATGCATGCATGCATAATATATGTATTAATTACATATTATATAATGGGTAACTGAAATTTAAATAACCCTATCTAATTCCACAGAACATAAATCTCGTCTATGGTTTTGCTTAAATGTACCATGTTGTCAAATTGACTATCATAGACGATCACTTTTAATAACCTTTTTTATTTTGTCGAATTCAATTGATTGTACTAACTATTACTTTTTGGAAGTCCATCTTATTAAGAATAATAAAAAACTTCGTTTTAACAAAACATACTCTCAGAATGCCCTGCCTTGCAGAATTCTAGGGCTAGATACCTAGGAGCACATGAAATAGAAGAAGGGGATCTACCTGATTTGAAGCCCGACGATGTGCTAAACTTCCTCAGGAAAATAGGACTCGAAGAGCTGCTATAAATCTGAGAAAACATCAGAACATGGCAAGTAAGGGGGGACACAATAGATCCTATAGGTCGCAGGGTACTTATCACCCCTAATTTATACATACATACATGGTCTGTAACAATCAGCATATTCATCGATTTCTTCTTTTTTTCCATATGCCAACTTAATACCAACTTAAGTCTAACATGCAATTAACTAACCAATACTTTTAAGACGAATGGTGCAACACCAAGAACGATAAACATTTACCAGGATTGCCTAATCGGCCTGATTTGTCCGCCAGCTGTGTGACGTCATTGCAGTCCTTCATTATAACGTTTACCATATAAATGCATGGAAATAATAGGAATTAAACAGTATTTTTATGATTTCTGAAATACTAACGTACCACTATTTGGATTTTTAAGATTAAACACTTATAATTTATAATAAATAATCCCATAAAATCGTTTTAATACTTATATTTAATTAATTTATTGAATATTATTTGGGAAATAGGTAGAGTAAAGAAAACACTATTTAGTTCTATTCTAAAACTAGTGTTTTTTGACAAACAAAGAAACAATAAACAATTTGCAGCATATTACTAGTACAATCCGTGAATCTTTTATGGAGCGACATAATATGTATTCTATAGAGAATTTTTAATTACAAATTTAAAATTAACAAAAAATACTACATATTAAAAAAATAGTAAGTAAACTATCTCACTAAAAACGTAAAATAAAAAATGTATTCACTATTGAATATTAACGTTGACACTCAACGATACTAACCAAGCAGTGTAACACATGAAATTTAAAAGTCCGAACTGGAGTTTAAAAGAACAGTTTTTTTAAAAATTTTACACAAAAATGCAACGTACACTAATGTATCCACAATATCTACCAGTTAAAATTTTGAATATTTTTATAACAAATCTAAAAACGACGATTGAAAACGACCTAAAATGCACTGTCAAGATAGGAAAAATACGGCCGAGGACTGCAGTGACGTCACAGGCCACCACGTGCAATCGATTTTTTGGCGAATGTACGTCTTATGGGATTAAGCAATCCTGGTAAATGTTTATCGTTCTTGGTGCAACACATTTTATATTTAACTGTTAGTTAACCTTAAGCCTTGATTACTAAACTCAAAAAATAACTACAACGGTGCAAATGCCTGTTAGAAAAATCTTTCACACCGATCGTTAAACTTGACTTCTATATAATTATACCAAGCCAAAAACAATTTCATTATCTATCTAATAAAAACTATATTACTTATCATTTAGACGCCTTCTTAAACTTGACTAGAGTTGGCTCTTTAGAAATCTAAATTATATTATTGAATAATGACTTTGTAACAAGTCATTATAATATGTTTTTTAAATTATGTAGATACTGAAGAAAGAGTTCAACTAAAGAATAAAGCAGATATAAAATTGTCCATAAAGTATTAAAATATATACTCTGAGACTTTTACTTAGGTTTAACAGATAAATAAAAACATAAATTAAAAATTGGCTACCTTATCAAACCGATATGTTATGAATTGATAAAACTATTAAAATATTGGTGAACTTTAAGCAAAAAAAATTGAAAAAAGTTTACTGTTCTCCCGAGAATGGTGGTTTTCCTTTATCGTTTTGATGGAAATTGAATATAGCCCTTATTTATGTTCTAAGATATAGCCATAAAACCCTTAGTTTTTGTAAAACAGTAATGTTTAATGTTAGTTGCATAAATTGTGACGTCACAATTACTAGGTTCAAACAATATGACATTATATTTGAATATTACTTGAAGGAGCCTTTATAATATTTTATGTTTTATGTTAAATGATATAATTATAACCTTCGTGATTGCTGTAATATATAGTTATAGATTTAGTGCATTGTTCATAAGTATCCGGATCAATCTCTTTTGTTTATGGTTGTTAACTTTTCAACGAGTTTGTCTTTGTCGTGCCTATATTTTTTATAGAAATTTATGAAAACTCGAGATGTACTGTTTACTAAATTTTGTTGGTGAACAACAATTTGTAATTTGTAAAAAGAAAGATACAAAAAATACAAAACATGGGTTATTGGCAAAATGGAAAGGGGCCTATTTTGAGGCTAATGTAATTGCATCATCAAATGAGTACATTGTATTAAAACGTTTATCGGAAAGTCTAAGTAATCCACCTTTTGTCTACTTAAAAAGAATTGATACAGTTACATCATTGAATAATCAGACAGGTAAGCATCTCATTTCTAATATTTTTTTCACCAAGTTATTTGTCAACAGCTTACAAATATATGTCTTGTAACACCTATTGGAGCAAGTGCTTACTTCTCACACTTATTTACACAACCTATATTTTTTTTATACTTATATATATATATTAAGCACCTTTCTCCAATACAATGTTGTTAATGCTTAAAAAATAATATCCTAATGAAACATAATTTAAAATAGTTTTTATATAATTTATTTTTTCTTCTAGAGTTTTGTCATGAAAATGTGAGTGTATCCAGTTCAGGTACATATAACATTTATTACTTGCATTGTTTTAATAATATATTAATATATTAATATTAATTTTTTGTAGAACCTGATGATCCTTTTTCCACTGATGAAGATTCTTCATATGAGCCTTCATTATTAAATAGTTCTTTTAATTCATTGTCTATATCAGATATAGAGCTAGATGTAGAAGAAAATTCAGAGAATAGAAGTTTAAATAATAATAAACACATAAATAAGCCCACATTATCGAATAACTATTTAAATTCATCTATACCAGATACAGAGCTAGACACACAGGAATATTCAGATGTTATAAGGTTAAATAATTATCAAGATAAAAATAGTGAACTATGTTTTATTTGTGGAGAACTCGTTGGTAACTTACAAAACCATATTATCAATCATGATAGTAATCTAATAGTAGAATCAAAAATAGACCTTCATAAGGTTGTCAAAGGTAAATATGTATTTTAAATACTATACAACTTAAAGAATATTTTTAAATATTTGAATCCGAATATATTAAGTACATGTCAATTTTTATGATGTACAGAGTTAACTATTAATATACCACCCTAATGCTAAAACACTAAAATAATTAAACATATAACCACTTTTAAATAAAATCTATAATAAATTGCTTTTTTGTATTCTATTAAAAACTGTCTTGGATATCATACATAATAGGGATCAATATATTTACAGGAAAAAAGAAGCTTCCTAAATACCACTACTGTTTTTATTGTGGGGACAGGCAATCAAAAATAGTGAGGCATTTGGAAAGAAAGCATCCATTTGAAGAAAATGTTAAACGAGCTTTAACATATAAGAAAGGTATTTCTAGGGTATTTTTAGTTATAGTATAAGATATTTTTAGTTATAGTACAATTTGTGTTAATGGAAATAAAGTGTTGTACAAACCATTGAGTACAATAGAATTAGGTACTACAATTTAGAACAATCAAATAAGATTTATTTAAAATAAAATAATGACCAACAACATACTTTACAATAATTGAATGTACAGTTGATGAAGTCTTTAACAAATTGAGACATCTTTTTGTGATTTTCAATATATATTAATAAATCTTTTCTTTGTTTTTGGAATGAGATGGTCTAAAATTAAGTTATAATAGGTTTATATACAAGACAGTAATATGTTCTATGGGTTTAAATAGTGTTCGGTGAGTTAAACATCCCAAATATTTAGTATTCTATTTTAAAATAGGAGAGTTAAAAAACAATGCTGCCCATATTTTCGCGCACTTTTGCTGAATATAGAACATGTCAATATTTTTACTGTGATAATTTTCGTAAAAATTTTTGGTCATGTAAAGTAGACATCAAAAATTTTCAGCGTCAATTTTATAGTAATTTTCAGCGTAATTCTCCGCTGAAATTATTTAAATTTACGTTAAAACTCCAAAATAAAAAAAAAGTGATTAAAAGATCCTATGACAGTCTCGAGTCGTTTGAGTATTCATTTTATCATTTTACACTCCAAGATCAAGTGACAAAAATCAAAAATCTACTTTTACTCTACTTCGATTCCTTGTCCAATAACCGAACGCAACTTTTGTTGACCTATTGACTCTTGACCTATTAACATATAGTCAAGTTTCTTCTTTTATAAAATCAACTTCATTTTACCTAACCTATTACTTCAATTGTCAAATATAGGTGAATGTGTTTCATGTGTTTGTCATTCATATCTTCATACTTTATAAAAATTTTTTAGAATCCATTCATTGTCGTTATTTTTTCTAAACATGTTAATTGAAATAATTTTAATTATGTTTTTAATGGTCATCTTAACTGATATTTTTTTAGTTTTTCAAAAGTTTAATCATGTTACCACCAGTTCCCCATTACTTACTAAATATATACTTTTACGTTTTTACCGTCTATACTGTACTACTTATACTAAATTCACCATTATTAAAACTGTCCTCAAGTTGTGGGATTCCAATTTCAATCGTTGTTTATCATTTAATTATAATTAGTTACCTATCACACCTGTTCCCGCCGTTTCCTTCCTACTGTTGATTTTTTACTCCTTCTAGTAGTAGTAAATTCCTATTCATCCCTTATTCCCTCGTCTTACTTTAGGTTTTTTACTCCTAGTAGTAGTACATTCCTATTCATCCCTTATTCCTTCTTCCTACTTATGGTTTTTTATTCCATGTAGTGGGACCCACTCAACCACCTCCCCATTTACTTTTGTTACTCCAGTAAAACTTATTGCTTTGGTTGTTGGTTTTTTGTTCTTCGCCCTTGTATATTGCTTTTGGTTTTTTACTACATCTAATAGATCAAATAGCTTCATCTTTGTTCTTTTCCCTTTTTATACTGGTGGTTTTTTCTCCATTTAGTGGGATGCGTGTTTCTTTTTTATCATTAATTTTTCTTATCATATTTAGTCTCAATTTGTTATTAAAAATTAATATATTAACTTTTACAATTAGTTTTTACTTTTTGTTTACAAATATTACTTTCAATACACTATGGCTATGGTAAGTTGTTATAAATTGTTACTTTATTACTTTTATTATCTGTTGTGTGACGGTATCACCTCAACACTTTAGTTTTCTGTTATTTTACTATTGCAAATGTAAATTTAGTATACACAACTGTAAAACACTATTTTTATTAACACAAATCAATTTTCTTTTGACAGTTTTGTGGGTATTTTGATATTTTCTCTTCTCTTATGCTAATATGATGAGAATAAGATTTAAATCTTTTACTTTTAAGAAGAAATATTTTAGACTCCTCAACTATTTTTGTATAACTTTTTACTTAGTCTCTTTTTCATACCATTATTTTCTTTATTTGCAGCATGGTAATAGTCTTTTCATTGTAACTCTAATAAATAATTTGTGGTTTGGCTTGAGTTTATTTGAATGTTTCTATTGAATTCAACCACATTTGAGATTGATGAACTTCCTTAGTTATATAATCTTTTTCATAATAGAAATAACTTTATTATTAATTTTTCATTCAATTCTATTAACTTTATAACACTTCTATTTGAACAAATTATTTTTAGGTATTATTGTACAAATCTTGTATAATTTGCCTTTGATGAAAGAAATTTAAAATACATATATACATAAATTAAAATTATTTTGGGATATTATTATATTGTTCTGTTTATGTTTACTACATATGGATTTTTTTACTTGGTCTTAAAACAACAATTTTTATATATTCTTGGTATAAAATTTATTTTGTTAATAATGTATCATTTTATTTTTGCTTATATTTATTAATACATATTTATTTTATTTTTTAGGATCAACCGAAATGAAAAATATATTTAATGAAATTAGAAAACAAGGAGATTATCTTCATAATAAAAAATTTCCAGATCAACCAGTTCAGGTTAAAGTATCAAATTTGGCTACTAGTTATGTTCCATGTCCATTTTGTCTGGGTTATTATTCAAAAAAGAATCTTCGGAATCATGTACGTTTAATATGCAAACCTAACAGTACACAAAACAGAAAGAAAATTTTATCAAAAAGCAGAATTTTAATGTATAACATTAATCCTGAAGCTTCAGAAATGGTTAAGAGAAATATATTGGGGAATATGAAACATGACAATGTTTTTGAGGTAATTATTCAAGATTCAACTATATTAAGTTATGCTAATATGTTAACTATTAAATATTCTACAAGTGTTCATCATAATAAAATGATAAGCCAACATTTAAGACACATAGCTCGAATTTTATTAAAAGTGCAACAAATAAATAATGAAATACATAGTGTTAAAGATATGCTGAAGGCATGTAATTATGATAACATAGTTAAGGCTATACATGAATTGGCTGGTTTAAGTAATGGAAAATATAAGGCACCTAGTGTTGCCAATCAATCATGTACAATAATAATGCATTTTTTAGAGCATCTTAAATATAAAAGTATTAGAGATGATGATACTGCCTTAAGAAAACAAGTAGATGATTTTGCTGATATAATGAAACATAGTCAAAATGCATTTATAACAAAAGTAGCCTGTGAAAATCGTACCCACCATCAAAGAACAAAAGTTGAAATACTGCCTACCACTGAAGAAATTGCACATTTGTTTGATTTACTTAATAATGATAGAGAAAAATACTTAAGAGACATTTCAGAAGGGTTTAACATAGAGAGCTGGTGTAAGTTATGTAAAATAATTTTGATTTCTTTAATGATTTTTAATAGAAAACGTCCAGGTGATATAGAAAAAACAGAAATGTTAGAATATAAAAGTCTTGTGATGGTAAATAAAGAAAATAAAGAAAAGCTAAAAGGAATAGAAGAGGAATGTGCCTCAACTTTTGGTCGTTTTATTAGTAGAGGAAAACTTAATAAGCCTGCTCCAACTTTAGTGTCTAAGGATGATATGGCTTCTATTGAAATAATATTAAAATATAGAAACATTGCTGGTGTGGGAGATAACAAATACTTGTTTGCTAATGTAAAAGGAGCAAAGTATCCATACTTTAAAGCTGATCAAGCCCTTAAAGAATTTTGTGTAAAGCATCAACTATCTGAGACTAAATTTCAAGCCACAAAGTTAAGAAAACATTTAGCTACTGTAACTTCTACTGTGTCCAAGGATGATCAATTAATAATTAGTGATTTCATGGGTCATCATATTGATATTCATAACAATATATACCGACAAAGGCAAGCTCATACTGACATACTTAAAATGGGTAAAGTGTTGTCAGAAGCTGTAGGAAATAGTGGTACTGGTTTTCCAAATAAACATAAAGACTCCAGTTTATTTTCAAAGGAAAATACTTTAGGTTCAACAGAAGTATTGTCAGAAGTTGTAAGGAAAGGTGATACCAGTTATCAAACTAAACATAATACTTGTGATTCTAGAGATATGGAATTCATTAATCAAGAAACTGAAAACTCTAGTGATAGCTTTAATACAGGAACTGAATCTTTAAAGTCATGTTTAGATGCAACTTTTGTACCTCATGATTTAACAACAATTGAAGAATCACCTGAAACCACAAATGAATTTAAAATTAAGAAAAGAAATCGAATGCCTCGTAAACCATTTTTGAAAAATTCAAGGAGAACATGGCGCACACCAGAAAGAAAAATAGTAAAGGAACATTTTAAATCTTTTATAACTGAAAAAAAAGTACCAAAGCTGAGGGACTGTCAAGAATTTTTATGCAACTATTCTGATATCTCCAGAAGCCCACAACAGGTACGCTCTTGGATAATTGCTGAAGTAAAACGTTCTGAAAAAGGTAAATTTGTCTTGTTTAGGTTTTATATAGTGATTGAAATTTACTTTGTTTTTAGACACAGAAAGAACTGGTTGGACTACTCCATCACGAGAACGTTGTAGACAGTATTTTAAGGATTATTATACATCACAAACATATCCATGTTTATCTATTTTACAACATGCTGTTGAAACATTACCAGAATTTAAAGGAAAAACTCCAAATATGTTACGTAGTCACCTTCAACATGATTATAAGTATGTAAATAGTAACAGTAGCAGGTATATGGGCGAGAGAGCTAATTCACTATAGATCTCAAAGGCATTTTTCTTAAACTTTTATTAACTAATTTTAATTCTTTCCACATTAATTTTTTTTTAAATTTCATAATTGGTCATTTTAAGAATAAAATAAACAATTTAAATTTACCCTAAACACCTTTAATGCCTTTTAATAAATACAATGACCATAATTGGTGCCATTTTTGCAATAAAATAAAATAATATGTTAAATTTGTATTTTCATAATACATTAAATACCTTCAAGATTTATTTTTTTTTTAGATAAGAAACTGTTTATTTTTAAAAAATATTTTTTATGACTATGATTTAAATTTTATTTAAATGTTGTTTTGGTTTACATTATGTTAGTTTTAAGTAATTAAAATGTATCCTATTTTATTTTAAATTATATTTTTGTTTTTTACTATCTTATGTTTTAATTTATAAACTGAAATATACTTGTAGAAGCTTTTAAGATGATTTATTAAACATTTGTATACTAAATACTTTTCTGAATATACTTCTACTACAATAGGAAATACCTATGAAATATCTTTATTTCTAAGTTAATTATATCCATTTTTATAACGTAGAAAAATATAAGCAATAAATTTGTGCATTTAAACGCTGCCATGTTTGTGTACTATAAAAAGTTTTAATTATTTCCCTTCCTACATCTTCAGTTTTAGACCATAAAATAAAATTCAATAATAAACAAACTTAATGAAATCGAAGTTTAAGTGTGCATGTACTAATTTTGGACTAGAAAATTTTTTTTCTAAAAAAAATTTTTTATATGAAAATATTTATTTTATTTGATGTTTATTTTTATAAAAAGATACCTAATTATAATTATTTTAGTTGGTTAAATAAATAAAAATATATGGCATATTCTGCGTATTATTTAATTTAGTGCTAGTAACTTAGATAAATCTGAAATAATGGTGATACTACATATTAACATAAGATGTTCAATTGAGAGGATCCTATCTGTTTTTTTTTTTTAATTAAAGGTATGTGTTCTATTTACTATTAATTGCTTACTTAAAGGGTCTGGTTTAACTCGCTACCCATTCATTGAATGTAAAGAATAGTTAAAAATTTTTAGATGAAGAGCTGCGTTGAGGCTGCGTATTAGTAATTGAATCTTTTTCTTTCATGAGTTTTGAATTTTTTGCAAGCTGAATATAAAGAACCACAGGTATAGTTATATTTAAATTATGTTAAAATTGGGAATCGGAAAAGTAAATTATGAATTTATTTAAACAAACAAATCTTTTACAATTAGATTTTTATTATAACAATAAGAAAGTGTCATAACAATTAGAAACATTCAATTTATTAAACTCTACCAGTATTATAAGTTACTGCTGAAGGTTTATATATAAAAAATGTAAATCCTTGCAGTGCTTATGTTAATATTATTATCATTTCATCATTTGTAGCGTCCCCGTAATAATCCACCAACACAGACGTGAATAATACATATACATCACTTACAATACACCGACATCGGCGTAGGTTCACAGTAATACTCTGGCTCCTCAACGTCAAAGCTCTTCACTCACCTTTCTCCATTGATGACATAAAATACCTACTCCTGTCGGACTGGCCCCGATGCAATTTCTAGTCAATCCTTAAAAAGTCTCCCAGAATCTCTCTTCCTGGTCCTTCAAAATCTATTCAATGCCTGCCTCAAATTCTCTGATTTTCCTAAATCTTATCTACACCCACGACGTTCCCACTTTTACTCTCAACTCGAATAAATCCCAACTTATCTTTTTCAAACACCATGACACACTACATTAAAAACTTTTTCCCGGAAACTTCCGAATAATGCTTTGGGGGGGGGCTAGTACTTCGGGACGAAGCCGTCTACCTGGCGGGTGATATACACTCGCACCCTCTGTTGGACGGTGGACGTCAAGTCCATTCTGGACTCACTCCGGAGACAGCAAATCTCACCAAGCATTAGGAGGAAAATTCGGCAGAACCCACCCCTCCACTCTTCCGCACACCTACAAAACATTTATTTGCTCACTCTACTACAAAGCCATTCTATACAGCACCGCCTCCACCAGCATCACAAGCACTATCCAATCTTGTGAACGAGCCATCCTCAGATATTGCAAATATCAAAATCGACTCACCCCCAGCAATGTAATCTATCAAAACACAAACATCACTTCAGTCCTAGAACGATTCAAAAACCTACAATCGCGCTACGTCCAGCGCACTCTTCCTACCACTAAGCTTATTCCCAGCAACCCACCGAGACACCCTCCCCGAGGAATACGACATATTCCTTGACTCATCACCCCTAGCGATTTGCTAAAACCACCCTGCAATCCCTGCAACAAAACATATATCTCTTCTCCAACAAAACCCGGGTAACTCCTTCGAGGACTCTTCACAATTCCTCGAACTACCCCGTTAGCCTAGCTAACCCCTCCCCGGCGCTTTGTCACGTTATAGGTCTTCTATGGTTTTCCTATAACACTTACCGAATGGCTGACAGGAAGGGAACAATATAGCCACAGCTCTGTACCCGATTCCTCATGATATCCAACACGCCGACCAAATTTGGGCCCGTTATCTACGAATTCTTCGAAGCCACGCTCCACAGACCTCGCTACCCCCAACTGGCACTCTCCTGCCAGCACCAACTCAAACTTATCCAGGACAATACGACTATACGACATCTCATAATAACAACGCCACCCCAGCCCTGTAGAGGATCCTAAATCTGGGCTCATATATTTTTATTCTCTAACCCTTTGTAGAAGAAAAATCAAATTTCCACCAAATTTCATGCACACATTAATTCATTCAACGTCCAAGCAATTCCAGTGCAGTAGAAGATAATTATTTAGAAGATATTATTTTAAATGTGTTATTGTTTAAGTGTAAAATTATTTATTTCTAGCTGATGATATATTATTAATAATAAATAAGCTATACATTTAAATATTTTTTATGCATAATTGTAAGCAATTACATTTTGTAATACTTAACTTTTTTGAATACATATTAATAGAACTCTATAAATATTACCTAAACATTAGTTGTAAGACAAATAATTTACTTAAAATTGCAGAGGAACTGAATTCTATCAGCGTTTAAATTATTGTGGATAAATTTTACACAATGTATATATTTCTTAATAGTTATTTATGATATAAGTGTTAAAAGAATGAGCGAAGCGAATTCAGCAATTCACATGAGTGCCTTAAAACGTACTTTTAACACGTATATCATACAATATTTTTTCTACAACCGTTCAAATAAAGTAATTGCACAAATTGTACTAGATGACGCAATTAACAGCTTTCTTAACGTGCCCTGTCAATTATCACCGCCAATTCGTTCTATTACGTCATCTGAAGTAACAGAGCAAATAAAACTCTCAAATCCGCACAAGGCACCTGGATATGATCTGATAGTAGGTAAAGTTCTGAAACATTTACCTAGAACTTCGCAGTTAATAACCTGGGACCAATATTATTCATAATATATTAAACAATTTATTTGGAGAAGATTCCTATTAACTCCCATTGGAATTTCATTATTAAAAATGACTAACCTACTATTCCGAATATCCGGAATTCGAAAATCGTGTCAATGCATGCGCATTGATTTTTTTCTACAAAAACGCGAGTTTTTTTATGCCGAATTGTCTCATATACCCGGATATGATCTTTTCACCTAACCTAACCTAATCTCACCTAACCTAACCTAACCTAACCTAACCTAACCTAACCTAACCTAACCTAACCTAACCTAACCTAACTTAACCTTACTTAACCTAACCTAACCTAACCTAACCTAACCTAACCTCACCTCACCTAACCTAACCTAACCTAACCTAACCTAACCTAACCTAACCTAACCTAACCTAACCTAACCTAACCTATCCTAACCTATCCTAACTTAACCTAACCTAACCTAACCTAACCTAACCTAACCTAACCTAACCTAACCTAACCTAACCTAACCTAACCTAACTTAACCTAACATATTTTTTAAAACAAAAATATCAATTAAAAGAGAACAGAAAAATAAAATAAACTTATGCAAATAAAGTTTCACGAGAGCTTCACGAGAACTATTTACCGTGTTAATACCAAGGCGAAATTCTGATGGGATTTAATCGAAACTATAGCCATTTATTTTCACAGAATACGGTGGAAAAATTATTAGTTTCGCAGACTTAACTATTGTATATTATACGAACAAAATCTGCAAGGATCTTAAAATATTCATTTAAAGTGACCTAAGTAAACTTAAAGATTGGTTTGATAGCAGATTGCTTTCAATTCATTTCGTAAAAACTGTTTATTTAATCTTTTATTAGCTTCGAAACCTCTTTATAAGACTACAACCTAGATATTGAAAAGGTAAACTAAGATATTTATAAGCATATGACATAAACAACAATAATTACTAGTAGACGCCAACATTGTGATAAAAAAAGATAAATATACTTACTTAAACGAAAATTAACAAAGACAAGACAAGTTATTAAAATAACGATGAAATATATTTTTAACTTAACCATTTATTATTTGGCAAACGTAACCTAACCTAACCTAACCTAACCTAACCTAACCTAACCTAACCTAACCTAACCTAACCTAACCTAACCTAACCTAACCTAACCTAACCTAACCTAATCTAATCTAACCTAACTTAACCTAACCTAACATATTTTTCAAAACAAAAATATAAATTAAAAGAGAGCAGAAAAATAAAATAAACTTATGCAAATAAAGTTTCACGAGAGCTTCACGAGAACTATTTACCGTGTTAATAACAAGGCGAAATTCTGATGGGATTTAATCGGAACTACAGCCATTTATTTTCACAGAGTACGGTGGAAAAATTATTAGTTCCGCAGACTTAACTCTTGTATATTATACGAATAAAATCTGCAAGGATCTTAAACTATGCATTTAAAGTGACCTAAGTAAACTCAAAGATTGGTTTGATAGCAGATTGCTTTTAATTCATTTCGTAAAAACTGTTTATTTAATCTTTTATTAGCTTCAAAACCTCTTTATAAGACTACAACCTAGTATTGAAAAGGTAAACTAAGATATTTATGAGCATATGACATAAACAACAATAATTACTAGTAGACGCCAACATTGTGTTAAAAAAAGATAAATATACCTACTTAAACGAAAATTAACAAAGACAAGACAAGTTATTAAAATTATGATGAAATATATTTTTTACTTAACCATTTATTATTTGGCAAACGTAGAATTTGTCGCAGAGTTATTGCTATTCCATATTTTAGTAACAATTATAAAACTAAAATGTGTGTAGTAACAATTATGTAAACATTTCAAACGAAATTGGTACCTAACTGTAAATAGTCACAAGACTATGAAATTACTAAATTAGTACGTTATTACAACTAAAATTGTTTCTTATTAGGATCTTAGAACTACTATTTCTCCTCTATTACGATTATTACTAATATACTAATTCCTTAATGGGAGCCATATGCTAGGGGAGGGGAATATGGTCGTGACCAATTACGTCATACCCCCCACTTCCTTCTCATACAGTTTGCTTAAAATGTTGCTTTAGGAGACCGGTCTCCTCATCCATTATGTTAGGCGGTACTTGTATCCTGCGCTGGTCCTCCTAACTAGCAGGGTGGTCCGGGTAACCCACATTTTGTAGCTATTTTGGTGCTCGTAACCTGCTCCATGGATATATATATATATATATATATATATATATATATATATATATATATGTAAAGGTAGTTTATTTGCTGAATAATTAGGTATTAAACCAGATATATTGGGGTGTACAGCAATTAGAAAAAGTAAAAACTTTATACTTTTTACCGAGCTTTCGGAAAATTTATTTCCATTATCTAGGTATGTATGTGAGAATATTAAATTTTGATTTTATAATGGTAAATATATAAAAACTTAAAACTATTATTTATATATATATATATATATATATATATTTAAATAATATAAAAGAGAGATTAAATAATAATATATTTAAAAATAATCAGTTTTATGACGAATGTTTGCAAATATACCTATTTATTAGAATTAGATTATCTCCTCTATGGAATATAAAATTCATTGGTGTGCATTTTGGCAATTTTAACTAAACAACAAATTTTAACTAAAGAATAAAAGTTAAATAAAAAAATCTTAAAATAATCTCAATGGTTTCAACTTGTTTTGTTTTTCAGGTACAAAGAAAGTAAGTACAAAAATTATTACAAAAAAAGATTCTTTCAAAAATAAAAAAAAAATGTTTTGAACCGTTTTCTTCGGATCAGTTGTTTTTCTTAATTTACATATTGTGCCGAAATTTAAAGCAGTAAGCATATTACTTCTACACTCTTTCCAATAAGTGTTTCCTGCTTGCCCTCTTGTTTTCTTTCGATTTCGATTATCTCTTCCTTTGACTTTGGTAAGTAATTCAGAAAGTTTTGTCTCTGTTGATCCAAATTCTGAACGTTTTCAGGCATTCCGTAATTTTTATCAGCCTGAGCAGTTTTCCTCTTTTTTTATATTGGGGTCCTCTAAGAACCCTTTTTGAATTTTTATTTTTTAATTTATCAATAAAAGATTTGGAGTGCTTTCCGAGTTCTTGAGCCGTTATAACTTTTTGTACTGTAGATATATAATTTTCTTTTTTGTTGTATGATACAGCTGCGGCTATTCATCGAACTCCATATCCTCCTTAAACTGAAAAATTGACCCTATTTCCCCCAACAAATTTAGCCACTACAGAGTTATATGTTTCTGCTGAGTTATTATTCATATTTAATATCAAACTCTGAGTATTTTGCAGCAATCTATTACCAGCAGAAACTATGTCCACTATTAACCCACAATTTTCCATCTCAGTAACATAATCTTCCTCTATTTTATCTTTTCTACAAAAATAATCCGCGCATTTATTGTGCCTTCCAAAGACATGATATGGACAATTTTTTATGTCAGCCGATCGTTTTTGAACCTGCTCATCAAAACTATAGTGTTTTTACCGTGATATAGGATGGCTGATTTTATGGCAACTCTTAATAGTAAAATCCTTGATGATAAAACTTTTCTTAGTTCGGGTTTCACGTGTTTATCTCCACTACTTTTTTTTTATTTGTGAGTTCTCGCAAATGTGTACAATAATTTCGCAAGAGATGGTTGGTACACTCAACTTTTGTAACAGATCTTGGCCCATATGGTCTGGTCTCACAAATAGTTTTGTAAACGCTGCTGTCTCGATCCCCTACAATTCTCACATACTTTAACTTGTGCATCCCTACACTATTTTTAAAACCCTCTAAAATAATAGCTGATTCCATGGCAGTTGATGATCCACTCCAGTTTTTAGTACATTTGTGGGGATTTCTTGTAGATGCTCGAACACAAACGGGGCAATATTTGTCCTTGGAAGCAACCAACTATGCAAGCCTGAAAATGTCTATATATAGAAATAAGAATATAAAATAAATAAGAAGAAATACATACCACTCCTCATAAAGCGTTATAATTAACTTTGTATGATAAAAATGAAAAGTAGAAAATTGTTTCTACCTGCACCCAAGGTAAAGAAACTTAATAGTTTCTATACCAAGCTTGACCATTTTCTATGAAACAACAACTACTTCCTGGGCTATATGCCCCAACGGACATTGAATTACATTTCAATAGAAAACGTGATGGCGACCGAGTTAGTCGATACTTAAAACCATCTCTATCGATTTGCAAATGAACGGGAAGAACACTACTCGTAGACCGGTTTCGACATTATTGTGTCTCATCAGTACGAGACAAGTAGTTCTTCTCATCCCGCAGAGCAGGATGCAGAGTGATTCTTTTACGCTCCGTCAACAATAACTGTAATCAGCCCATGACCCTGCGCATCCACTTCACCAATATCTCGGGCTAGTTGAAGCTCTTCTTTTCCAGCTTCCTGCATCGCTTCCCAAGCAGCCTTGTATATGCTGTCTGAGATAATGTTATTATGAATAGCATACTGACGATAAAACATTTGAGGAATGTTCATTATAGCCTGCTGTTCAACCATTTGTGAATGTCCACATCCTGTTGAAACTGTTGCCAAGACAGATGCGGAGTTTATATTCATTTTTGTAGTTTCACATTCTGTTGAAACTTTTTTAATCCAACCACACATCTTACATTTCATTTTAAAAATACTTATTAATCCTTTTCTGGATTCTTTTATTATGTCTGTCTTTAAAACCACAACCGAATACAGAGTGATTGTCAAAAGAACGTAGTTCCTTCAAGAAGTGCGATATGTCGACAATCCTCCTGCCCTCCCTTTATAAACTTTGTAATTCTTTTTGATTTTCAAATATTCTAGTCACCCGCTTTACTATTGTGTATGATAAAGTAGGTCTCCTCTAGTATCAATGTAATTTGATTACTTTTTACTTCGTTTTAAAACTTTTAAACTTCTTAGAGAACCTTTAAATATTTTGTATAATTAATGACACTTATCTATTTTATATATATTTTTAATTTTTTATTTGAATCAGATATGTTTCCTTATTTTTTCTGTTTTTCTTTATTTTTAAACACATCTAATTATTACATTTTCATATTCTCGTATTCATATTCTTTTGGTAAAAATTTCGTAAAAATTCGTTTAGCTGTTTTCTTTTTCTGACTATCAAATTTCTATCTTCGATTTCTTCTTGCATTACCACTTCTAATTCTGGAAGATGCTCAGCCACAAGCTGATCATTCATTCTGAAACAAAAAAAATTCCATTAAAATATTCAACCAAAATTACATCAAAGACAAAAAAGTTGGCATACTTACGGATTATTTTCAATACTGCTCAGAACAAATCGCGTATACATCGTGTTCGAAAGTTTTAACTTATTAGGTAGATTCCTACAAATGGAAAATAAAAGTAATAAGTACTAAAAGTTTTTAAATAATCTTAAAAATTATAAATTAATTAAGTTTAAATATTTTTACAATATTGCAACCCGGAAAGATATTTACCTACTTTCAGGTAGGTATATTTTTTCGAACAGTAACAGTAAAATATTTGCAAGTAATTAAAACCGCTATTTGGGATTTTCAGAAGCAGCTGTTTCGAAAGAGGGCAATAAATGAATTAAAATGGACAATGAAAAGATTATTTGTGCAATATAAACTCCTAAAATACAAGGAACACTAAATAGTATAATTTCATAGAAATATAAATATCTACGCTAAATACCTAATTCATAAAAATAATAAGTTAGACCAGGAATGTCATTGTTTGTTAATTCAGCAATAAAACAATCCTAAATAGAGGGCAGAGCTTGATGAGGGGAGGAGCAATTAATTATTTTTCGCTTTCAACTAACAAACTAATAATTGAAATTTATTTTGGAAAACAAATTTTAGAACTAAAATGATTATTTTACTATACTATATATAAACTAAATTGACCTATTAAATTTGATTTGTCTTTTAAATATCTTTTTTTTTATAAACTTTGTAATTCTTTTTGATTTTCAAATCTTCTAGTCACCCTCTTTACTATTGTGTATGATAAAGTAGGTCTCCTCTAGTAACAATGTTATTCCATTTATTTCATTACTTTTTACTTCGTTTTAAAACTTTTAAACTTCTTAGAGAACCTTTAAATATTTTGTATAATTAATGACACTTATCTATTTTATATATATTTTTAATTTTTTATTTGAATCAGATATGTTTCCTTATTTTTTCTGTTTTTCTTTATTTTTAAACACATCTAATTATTACATTTTCATATTCCCGATTTTTGGTAAAAAATTTCTAAAAATTCGTTTAGCTGTTTTTTTTAAAATTTAAAAAACCTTAAAAAGTATTGAAAAAGTAAAAGTTTCACTCAAAACCGAGAGTTTGACCCTGGTGGATTTGATAATTCTCACTAGCTCGATGTAGTTAGCAGTAGCAAGAAGGTGAGAGAGCGCGAGATAACTAACAGTTAAGTTCTCATTTGAGAAAAAAATTGTAAATAGAAAAAAAATAAGGAACAATCTGTAGGTTTCCAAATTTTGATTATTGAAAATTAACAAAATTAAATATTAGTTTTTAATTTTTTTTCAAAAAACAGAGACCTAATACAAAAAATTAAAACCTACAGATTGTTCGGAGTTTTCTTTTGAATGTCTCCTCAAAAAATGAAACGATTTTATTCATAAATAATCGAGATATTAGGGAAATGCTGAAAGAGTGCACCGATAAAACAGCCTTAATAATTATGGTTTACAATAAATATTATGAAATAACTCTGTTTTCATAAACTTTGGCAGATTCTATTTATGATATAAAATTCGTTCCATTTCAAAGAAGAGAAAAATGAAAGGTTCGAGTTATGGTCCACCCTGTATACAAAAGGGAAAATAATTAATATTTAATAGAATACGGTGATATTGTATCATATTGCAAAACTCTGTTAGTCAAAATAATTTTTTTTCTTCAACGTACAATAAGATACAGAGCGTTGATTTACCTACGATTTTCACACAAACGTGTCTATAACTTCTGAAGGACTCTGTATAACATATTAAAACCTTATATCAAAATCTTCAAAAAAATGTGAGCAGTCCGAATTCGGTATAATATACAGGGGTTCCCATTTAAAAAATCATATGTTTGGTTTGTAACGGAGTTATACAACACTCTGTATAGTTTAAGGTAATTTCAAAATATGGACCCTAAAGACATCTACTATTTTTGTTAATATTATTTTTTGATATCTTCTAAAGCAACCCATATACCGAAGGTTGGTATACCCTGTATATAAAAAACAAAATATTATTTTTACTTAAAGTTCTTCTAACAGCCACAAACACATACAATTCCACAAAAATAAGTAATGGAGTCACCGTACCGCTTGGCCTGCTGCTAAGAGAAATACGATCGGTCGCGGTAGGCTTTGATCAAACTCCGAACAAAACGAACGAGAGCTTATTTTCCCGACTCAGCACCCCCCTCCACCTTATTGGCGGGAAATATAAATAATATGAATATTTAATGTAGTCGTATACAAAGATTATATATGTCGTACACGTGTTTAAGGTGTTTTAAATGGAGCTTATTAAACTTGAATATTTTATGTTTTTATTATTTATACAGGGCACAACGTCATACCACCTACAACGTTTAAAAATACGTATTTGTTTTTTAAAATAACTGAAAAAAGCGATAATTATTAATCTTTGTCATTTTTTGGCCATGATGAACAACAATTATGAAATGAAAATTTTTAGATCATTAACTAGGTATATTATAAAAAATCAGATTATTTTTAAATAACATTTCGTATTTTTACTATTCCACACAACCCTAGCTAATATGTGCGAAAAATATTGGTGTGTATGTCGTCGGCCACTTTTTGTAACATGTCTTATTAACATAATACAGTTTTCGGAATGCAGCAAATTACCAATTTTATGATCGAGTATTGTTCAGGACATCTCATAGACGAACCCTATTGATTCTCAGCTCACGAGAGCCAGTATAACTGGTGCTATGGTAATTGAACAATTACTACATTTTTGGAGAAATTTCGGTTTGTTAGCATGATACAGCCTGTGAAGTGTATACAAGTTACAAAACAAATTTTAAGATTGGATATTGTTCAGGGCATCTCACAGATGAATCCTATTGATTTTCTGCTTATCAGAGCCAGTACAATGGATTCTACACTACATTGTTGATAATTTTTGCAGAAATGTCGGTTTGTTAGCACAATACAGCTTCCAGAGTGTATAAGTCCGGAAAAGTTAGTTTAAAACCGTTTATTTTTACTTTTAGCAATCATCATTTTTGAAGTTGAGTGTGCCAAACAATGTACTTTAATAGTTAGTATTCAGGAGCCTAAAATGATGTAGATTAATTGTCCCTTCTATGGGATATTTTAAAAAACAAATCAAGTTAAAAGTTGGGGCCACTCAGACGTAAAATGAAGCACATTAGGTATATGTAATTTCAATTAAAATCTCCTTATTTTGAGTCAAGGAACCTGTATTCTAACGTTGTACACATAATATTGGGATACTTGTATAATAAAAGTATTCAACATTTTTTTTAAATTTTATTCAAAATAAACAAAGATTAATTAAATAACAGAATTTTAGAATGGTTCAAATTTATTTTATTAATATTAACAAAATTATATTTTGCAGTACAAATGATCTTGAGTTGAGCTTGTTGAAACTATTAGAGCAGGTCTATTTTGCAACATCTTCTTAATTTCTGACCGTTCCATGTCAGACGAATTGATTGTACAACTTGTTGATGCTTTTTTCTTTTTTGTTGAAAAGAAACGTAATTGTGGATTAATGTACCTTTTTTTCGTATTTTCTCTAATAACGAAGTCATTTTCTTCTGTATCCATATTCTTTGGTAAATGTGTTAAATTTTCAACTATGTTTAAATGGTAATGAATTTTTTCCAGGAATCGTCCAAAGTATTATAATCAAAATGTTGTAGCTTACAAAACACATGATTAATTTTTTTGTTTAATTTCTCTTCAGAAGTTTCTTTTGACTTATCAACCACAGCACAAAAAAGTTTGATATTACTTTTCGTTTCATTCTTTGCCTTTGCTGTATGTGTTATTAACTTTTCATTTTTTTTATTGTAAATCATAACATAATGAATATGTTTACAAATTAATGTCCGACGAATAAAGTCTATGCATGTACACGTGTATATGTGTCTACATATATCACAAGTAGAACAAATTTCTGCACAACAATTAATTTCTTGCTCTTGTTTGACAATATATGTTTCTCCTGACTCTTTCGTCACATTCCAAACATCTTTAACAAATTCTATCGTATAGTTTTTCAATTGTTGTGCTTCGCAATGTCTTTTAAAAATTTCTGTGGTGCATTTAGTAGTTCTACCTTTTATTAACTTCACAATTCTCTCTCTACTTTTATCTCTTAAAAATTGCAAAATTAAATTTAAACCTTTATCAAGACGTCTAACTGTTTTTCTTTCTGCATATATATATTTCAAGACTTTATGCATGGCTTCAACATGCATATTTGTATTAATTAGGGAATGCTTACGAAAGCAGTAAGCCCATTTTTATAATTGGACACATAATTATTTTTAAAATAGTTCCCAAATTCCTGAGTGTCCTCATCATTCAATAATAATGTAATGGTGTTATTCAAACATATTTGAAAATATTCCTCCGTTGTGTTTTGCTGTAAGGTTTTTATTACTTTTTTCACTTCTTTTTGTTTTTCTAAGCCTTTTACTTTGGCTATATTACTTTGCCATGCTCGGTCAACATGCCAGGCACAGAAGAGATGTTGAGTAGCACCATCACCCATTACTAACACCCACGCATTAAAGTATGCTGCCGCTAAATCTGACATGAAAATTTTTGGTTGTATTTTTCCTACAAAAGATAAACCTGTTCTAAAACATATATAATTAATAGTTTCACCTACTTACCAACTGTAGCTTTAATCTGCTCAAAAAAAGTTCATAAATCTGAGTATCCTTTCTATTACTGAACATAAATGTTACTGGGAATCCTTGTCTGTATTCATCCAGAACCATAAGGGTAGTCAACTCAAAGTCATAACAATTGAGACCATGAGTTCCATCGATAGTTAAAGTACCGCTTCCAAATTTTTGTATCATCAATTTTTGAAATTTGTTCATAACTATTAAACAAAAATCGTCTAAATCGTCTAGTTTTAAAAATGGTGATTCAGTTCCTTGCTTTTTATAGTATAAAATTGGATTTTCATCAGGCATTTTTGAAACATTTTCTTGTACCCACAAATCTAAAGATACTGCATCATTTTCATGTTGTTTACCATTTTCAAATTCTAGACCAAAACTTATTGTCACAAACCTCCTGTACTATTCTGAAAAATACAAAGAAAAATGTTAAGGTCAATATGGCAACCCAGTAGGGAGGGTGGGAATACCAGTGCCTATCATTTAAAACAGAGAAAACAATAACTACAAAAAATATGTTAGTTTGTCAGTGTTTACCATATTTGCCTTAATATTTAAATAATTTGGTAGATTTTCTCAAAATACCAAACAAATTAATGAAAAATCAGATTATACCACAACAAGCTAAGAACAGAATACATGTTAAAATTGTTAATACTCTCTAATTTTTAAATTCAAACTTACTTTTTAGGCGGGACTCCATTGACCAACTTAACTGCAACTTTTTCTCTTTCATGCTTAGGTAGCCTGACTTGTGCAAGATTGATTACATGCCCATAGTGTGTTTTTTGAAAATTTACTGTTACTTTACCATCTATGTCACAAAACAGTTTTATTTGACTAGTACATGATGAATTAATATGACATGAGCCCTGACCCTTACAATTGCGTTTATATTGCGTATCCAATTTTCGATTTCCATTATGACCTGTAAGTACAAAGTTTATGCATATACATAACAAAACAATACATATCTTAGAAGAGAAGAAAATAATACTATAAAAAAAAATTAGGAAGCATACCTAATTATTATTATATTCTGAATTACTGAACACTTTCTATTGATGTCTTTACTACGATTACAATTAAAATATGTAGTACCCTTATCTTTCTTCGTTTTTGATATAACATAGTAACTGCAGGATACTTCTTCAATTGATTGTTTCCAATTAGTAAACTCTGAAACGCTGCCCGATCAGCATGTTATTATCAGAAACTAGAATAAAGGACTTACTTTTTTGGTTTTTTATCTTTATTGCGTTTTGGTTTAGAGAAAATACCGTATTTAACTATAACTGTTTAATTTAACAACTTAACAAAGACCATGAACATGAATTAAAAGCAGTACAAGTAGGTAATTAATGACTTTTAAAAAACTTTACTTTGTAACTCTATCAGTTTAGCAAATATTTGTATTTAAAGAAATAAAACAAGGGTCAAGGGTTTAGTAGATTGGGAATAAAAAGCGCGATCACTTAAATCGTGTAAATCCCACCAAATGTTAAGATATAATGTTCGATAAGGTATTGTACACTGACACTAAAGACAAATAATTTTTATATAATTTAATAACTATAAAAAATTATGAACAATCTTGAATTGATATTTTGACGTAGGTTGTATATTGATATTGAAATAATGAATTGATATTATGACGTAGGTTGTATATTGATATTGAAATAATGAATTGAAATTGAAATTATGTGAAGTTATGTATATATATATATATATATAAAGAAGGGTAGTCTTGACTGATATATTATGAAATTAAGTTTTTTTGAGGTGAGCAGTCAATTATAAAAGGGCAATTAATGAAAACTCTTTATATTCGTGAAGCTTTCGAAAATGTTTATTTTCTTCTTCAGCACAAACTAAAATTATAATAAATTTGTAACATAATATTATAATAGTTTAATTAAAAACTTACTATCGTGAGGTTAAATAGTTTTTGGCTTCATAAATGCGCACATTATAAAAATTTCTACTAAAATACAAAAAATAAATTAAATTAAAGGAAAAGTTAATTTAGAATAAATGTTTTTTTAACAAAACTTCAAAATTTGATGGTTATGTCATGTTGAAATAAATTATCAGAATTTAAAAATATTAATCAAAAAGAAGAAGAAATGAAAGAAAATTAAATTTTGTAATTCATATGTTACATATCCTTTGATAATATATAACTGTAAATATTATTTAAATTATCAATATCCGATCTTTTATTGATACAGTTATTTTTATTAATGTATACCATTTCAAGAAATTCTCTTTTTTGTAATTTTTTTCCCGAATTAAAACTTTAGCCTGATTGAAATTAAAAGAATGATTGTCACTGAGAACATGTTCAGCTAATGCACATGAGTTAACACCTCTTTTTATGTCACTTCTATGAGAAGTCAGTCTTCCAGACAAATTTCTAGAAGTGTGACCTATATAAATTTTGTCACAGTTATTACACGGAATTGAATATACAATGTTTGAACTTTCAGATGTAGTTAAAGGTGTTTTAGTTTTAGTATATAGAAATGTTTGTTGTCACACTTTTTAAATTTTAAAAAAGATTTATTTTTAAAATTACACTATAACAACTAACTTTTGACTTTTATAAAAATAATGATTTTACACAACAATGTTTAATGTAAAGATCGGATTATAAAAGCGTAATAAAAATGGTTACAAAACAATTTATAAACTTTAAATGTCTATTCTGCAGAAAGCGTCGGCGATCGTCTTTCTTCCGGACTTATGATTACATTTCTCCTCCCTCCTTTGGTCCAGACTTCGTCCTCGAAGTCTTTGAAACATCTTGTAATAATTCTTCTAATAACTGGATTTGGGCTGGTTGCAATTTGGGTCCATAAAGAATTTTGGAAATTCTCTTTTTCTTCTTAATTAGTATAACTAGTAAAAATGCTAAAACAAATAATATTAAGAAAATGGCAGCGGTGCTGAGTCCTGTTGAAATCTTTGGTAGAATCTCTAGTGGCTCAATTGGTTGCAGCTGTCCATGTGTCTCTGGAATTTTCAGTTTTTCTAATTTAATTTGTCGGTCTGGTATAAGTTTCATAGGTATAACTTCTGGAATTGAAATTTCTTGAACTGTCTTTTTGAATAAAGTATGCCTTCGATCATAATGGGTTCCTCAGTGAGCAGGATGCTGGTTGATTGAATCCATTGATCTCCAATTTTAATAGGATAAACTACCCCTATTAATATGACTTGGGAAGTCTCTTGAACAAAGTTTTCAGTAACAATACATTTTGTACAATTTTTAACATTGGGTATTAAACATTTGGATGATATATGGTTTGTGCAAATAATATTTTCTTCTCGACCATAACAGTTTTCGTGCCATCTGTTGTTGGCGTAAAACTGGGCAGGTGGCAACATCATGATGTGATCTTTATTTGGGATAGGATAAATTCTAAATGTAGGATAATAGTTAGGATATAGGATTGGAATTTTGATTATTATGAGCATTGTTTTAGAAGTAACACAAATAATGGTTTTAGAAGATTCAACAAGTTAATAAGGGTGTTCATCGTTAACAAAAAGAGAGTCTCTAGAATAAATATGAAGAAGATTGTCTTTTAAAGTCTCTAGTTCTTTTAAAGTAAATAATTCAATATTAGTTATATTTAAATGAGAAAGAGTAATTGTTCTAATTAATTTCATAATAAATTCGTTAATATTTTGAAGATTGATTATTTCATTGTGAAGAGCAGTGTAACCATCAAAGTCAGCTGATAATTTATTTATTGAAGCTAAAAGAACTAAATTATTGCTATTTAATTTTGTTAATAATTGATCAAATCTGGTATTTAAAGATTGCTCAAACGAGATTTGATTATTAAATTTTTTTATAATTTCATTTTGTTTTAATTCAATTGCTGTTATATGTGTTTTTAATAAATTTAAATCAGAATCATCAGGATTTCCTGTAATGTATTTTATAGCAGTACCTAGAAAATTAAAAAGCGCCTTCTTTTGTTTTCGCGTTATCTTATGAAGGTCGTCAATAGCTTGCTCGCGTAAATGGTTGTATTGAGTATGTAGGGATGAGAGGGGTCCATTTTTTAAAGAAATTTTAAAGAAATTTATGGGATTAGTGTTTAAAGTTTCGGCTAGTGAATCTAAATTTATGTGTAAAATATGTCGATGATAATGGGAGATTTCTCTGGATTTTCCCAATTCCTCGGCATAATAACCATTATTCGGAATTTCCTGTATCTTGAGAAGATGTCCCAGGGATAGGGTTTTCCTGTAAATAAGTTTTGTCAGTCTTTTTGTCAGTCAGTTTTCGAATTCTTTTTACAAATTTTAAATGAGTGCTAGTGTCTTTTTGATTTTTAGTTTTGCCAACAATTTTTGTTTTTACTTGTGATTTAGGGTGCATAACTGAATAGGGTGCTTGAAGTTTGGGACGATGTTTTTTCTTGGATACATAAAGAGTTTGAGTAAGGTTTATTTCAGGTATAATTTCCGCATTTTTATTTTGTTCATTTAAAACTTTTTCCCTTTTCTCTTTTTGTTTATTATATAAGTCTTTAATAAAAGGTTGTAACTCATCTTTATGTCTCTGATTATAGGTTTCGTATAACGGAAGATCAAAATCGAAGTGTATTTCTTCGGCATATGGGCCGTATAAAATTGAAAATGGGGAATAATTTGTCGCAGAATGAATAGATTGATTGTAAATAAGCACAGCGTGAGTAAAAATGTCGTCAATTGAATCATTTGGATTTTGTTCTTTTAAAGTTCTAATTTTTTCGGAAAGAGTTGAATGAAACCTTTCAACTGGAGAATTGGACGAAGAATTGTTTACTGTTGTAAAATGAATTTCAATTTTATGCAGATTTAAAAATTCTTTAATTACGGAAGAATTAAATTCGGTACCACTGTCAGATACAATTTTCTTGGGATAATTGTGATGAGAAAAATAGTGTCGCAATTTACTTAAAATTGAGATTGAAGTTTTATCCGGTATTTTATAACATTGTCCATACTTAGAAATGAATCTAAAATAGTTAAATATAAATTTTTATTACAATGGAATAAATCTATATGTAAAATATCAAAAGGTTTTTGTCCAAGAAGCGGTCCTAACTGTGGAAGTTTATAAGGATGTCTTTCATACTTATTTTTTAAACAAATTTCACACTTATTAATAAAATTGGAAATAGTTGTTTGCATAGATGGCCAGTAAAATTTATGTTTTAAATGTTTATAAGTTTCTACTATTCCGTTATGATTGTCAATATGATATTTTTTAATACATTCTATTTGTTTCTGTTCGTCCTCAATGTCTTGTAATAATTCAGTACAAAAAATAGCTTTAACAGTTGACTCTAAATTTTCTCTAAAATAATTACAAATATATGGTCTAAATTCTTGATCAATTTTTATTGCAAACTTTTGATTTGGTCGTAATATTTCTTTAAAAACATTTGTTATTTCAGATTGCCAGTTATGGGTTAAATTAACAATATACCTATGCTTATTAAATATTTTTTTATACTCTAACTTATAATTATCCGAATCTGTAATAAAAATGATTTGATTTGTGGATAAATTAATTGGTTCTTCAGAAATAAAAATTCCTGTAATAGGATTTTCTGTGGATGTATGTTGAGTATTGTCAAGTGATTGATTTTGATCGAATTGTTCTAAAAATTCGTCAGCATCAAAAATACTATTAACGTCAGGGGGTTCAGCGCAATTTGAAACATCTGTTAGTGCATTTATCTGCACTCTGGAAAGAGCGTCAGCTACATGGTTTTCTTTACCTAATTTATATTTTACTTCAAAATTATAGTCGTCTAATTTAAGTCTCCAGCGTGCCAATCGGGACGTAGGATCTTTTATTCTATAAATCCAAACAAGGGGGTTATGGTCTGTTTCAATAAGGAATTTTTGGCCGTATAAATAAGGACGAAAATGTTTACAAGAATCTACAATCGCTAATAGTTCCTTTTCGATTGTGGAATAGTTTTGTTCGGCAGAATTTAATGTTCTAGAATAAAAAGCAATTGGACGATTTTCTTGTGAAAGTACAGAGCCGATAGCTATATTCGAAGCATCTGTAGTTAAAACGAAAGACTTTGAAAAATCAGGATATTGCAAGACGGGTGCATTACTTAATAAATTTTTACATTTTTCGAAACATTCTAAATAACTCGGATTAGTAGGGTCGATTATTGCTCCTTTTCGGGTACATCTAGAAAATGGGGATGTGATTTTAGCGAAATTTGGAATAAATCTACGATAGTATCCTATAAGTCCTAAAAATGATTTTATCTCCTTTAAAGTTTTTGGCAATGGGAAATTTTGAATAGCTTCAATTTTGGCCGGATTCGGTTTGATTCCTTCAGTGGTCACCAAGTGGCCAAGAAAAGCGACTTCCTTTTTTAGAAACTCTGATTTGTCTAGTTGAATTTTAAGATTATTTTTCCTGAAAACGTCAAAAATAGCGGCAATATGAATAAGGTGTTCATGAAGAGATTTAGAAAAAATAATTACATCATCCATGTATACAAAACAAGATTTATATAGGAAAGGTCTTAAAATGTTATCCATTAAACGCTCGAATGTGGCTGGGCTATTTTTAAGTCCCATAGGAAGTTTTACGTATTCAAAATGGCCTTGTGGTACAGAAAAAGCTGTTTTCTCAATAGAATTCGGATGAAGTTCAATTTGATGAAATCCTTGGGCTAAATCTAGAGTTGTGAAATAGGTAGCTTTACCTAAATTATCTAAAATTTCCTCAATTTTCGGAATCGGATATTTGTCATCTATAGTATTTTCATTTAATTTTCGGTAATCAATTACCATTCGGAATTTTTTTTGACCAGAAGCATCGGCCTTTTTGGGAACAATCCACACTGGGGCGGAATATGGAGACATAGATGGCCTAATAATATTATTATCTAATAGTTTATTTACCTGTTTAGCAATTTCTTCTTGCATTGCTTTAGGGTGTCTATAACTTCTAACATAAATTGGATTTTCATCACGTGTTTTAATTTCATGTTTAATAGCAGAAGTAGAGGTCAAATTTGCTTTTTTTTCATCATAAAATATGTCTTTATATTTTTTACATAGCGAAATAATTTTATCTTTTTCTTCAACATTTAAATGATCTGTTCGAATCAGCGAAACATCAAAATTATTTAAAGAGTTTTTTATTTCATAATTTTCTAAGTTATCAACTTGTACGCGCTTTATCTTAACAGGTGTCGGTAATGTAATACTATCTATAAACCCGTGTTTTACCGTGTGAATAGACTCTGGAATTTTTATATTATTAATTACTGTTTCCGGGAATAAAATTTCACCTCTCTTTATGCTTACAGGAATTTTATTATACATAGTTTCAAAAGGAATTGTTATATCAAGATTTCTTAAGGTCAATGTCTTAGTCGAGTAATTTAAAATTGCGTTAAATCGTTCTAAGTCAGAATTACCAAGTAAAATGTCGAAATCTTCACTCCATTCAGCAATTCGAGCATCAAAAAATTCATTTATGTTATATTCTTTAAATAAGGGTGTGTTTATATTCAAATTATATTTATGAGTTAATTTCATAGAAGTTAATATAAAAGGTTTACGATAAATATGAGATTTGTCAAAATAATTTGCGGCACTGGGAGAAATTACGGTATTTGAACCACCTGAATCAATTAAAACTTTTAACTTAGAATTGGGCATAACAAAATAGGGTAATTGAGGGTAATCTCGAATATTATTAATATTTATACAGGGGGTTCTTCGGGAAGGTTCTCGTGAAAATCCTGAAAATTCTCTTCGTTGAGATTTTCAGCGTCTTCGTCATTTAAAGAATTTATATTAAAATGATGTGTTCTTCTAGTAGAAACACTCATGGGTTGAGTTTGTGTACGAATTGTCTGTACACCGCTCATAGGAGTAGAATTATGTTGTTGAAAATTTGGTCTATTTTCAGTATGAGGGGCCCTATTGAAATTAGGAGCGTTATTACGATAATTTGTATGTTGAAAAACGTTTCTATTTTGAAAATTATTTCTATTAAAATTATAATTTGGTTGCGGTTGATTACGAGGGGACCATGAAGAATTTATTGGTTGTGAAATGTTTCGTGGACGATTATCCTGAGAATTAAAGTTACGTGGTTGATTATTATTAGATTGTGTCGAAAATTTATTTGATGAATTTCTAGGATTATTTTGAGAAAAATTGTTTGAATTTTGTCTGGATGATGAAGCTACTCGGTTTTGTTGGGATTTTAAGAATTGCATGTATTGCTGTTGACTTTTGTGATTGTCATAGCTTATACACTTTTGAAGGGCTTCTTCAAGAGAAGTAACTTGAAAATGTGACAAATATTCACAATAGGGTTCATTTATACCGGAACAAAAGTTTTTAGTGCCATATTATTAAAGTAAGGCGTTTTAAAATTAACAGTTTCTTGGTTATCATTTAATATTATGTGTTGAAGTAAATCATTTAAATTATTTGAAATTCTCTGATGATACTGATCGTAAGTTTCATTAAATTTTTGCACCGTGGTCGATAATTGAGTGACTAAAATATCTTCTGAACGTCGATCACCGTACTTAGCTAATAAGGCCGGTCGGATGTCTGTCCAGATAGTTTTATTAGAATAATTTAAAAATCTCGGGGTTCTCCCTTAATACGAGACATAATATTTGAATTTACTATAAATTCTTGTGCAGGAGTAATTCCTTGATTAGATAAAAAGTTAACTAAATTATCGGCTGATTTAATGAATGTGGAGAGATTGTCTCCAGTAGAAAATTCAGGCAAAGTAGCACAAATGCTAGAGATATCACTGTTACTCATTGGCATTTTGATTGTTTTATTAATATTTAAATCAGAAATAGATGAACTAGAAATATTGGATTCGTTTAAATCAATTCTTTCAATAAGTAAATGTAAATTATCCAGCGAAATATCATTAAAAATGCTCATAAAGGATAAAAAGGATTAAAAACTTACAAAAGGATGATCACTGTAGATTTCCTAAGCATGCTCTTCCTTCTGATCCCAGGTTCGGTGGACTCTCGTCAAACAAGTAAAATTGACCAGGAAACGTGTGGTTTTTGTACGAGGATCCTGTTCGCAGCGCCAGAAATGTTTGTTGTCACACTTTTTAAATTTTAAAAAAGATTTATTTTTAAAATTACACTATAACAACTAACTTTTGACTTTTATAAAAATAATGATTTTACACAACAATGTTTAATGTAAAGATCGGATTATAAAAGCGTAATAAAAATGGTTACAAAACAATTTATAAACTTTAAATGTCTATTCTGCAGAAAGCGTCGGCGATCGTCTTTCTTCCGGACTTATGATTACATTTCTATATAAATTACCTACCGTTTTAACATTTTTTATAGCTATTTTGAAATTTTCAAATTCCTTAAAATTTTTTTTGCTCACCTCAAAAAAACTTAATTTTATATATATATATATATATATATATATATATATATATATATATATATATATATATATATATATATATATTGTAATGAATATTATTATTCTAAAGATAATTTATTGATTTATTTATTTATGAATTTGACTGATTAATATTTGATATTATTATTAGCAACAAGATCTTTTTCTCAGGGGTGTTTGGTTACGCCAGTTTCCAGTTGGATTATTAGGTATGTGAATGAAAAATTTGATTCAATTATAATTATAAATTTATTACAAAATAGTTAAATTAAAAACAGTAATATTGAAGTTTAATAAGGAAAAAGAAAGGCCTTTTAGTAATTATAAAAGAACTTACTTGATGTGAATTAAGTTAAATTAACCAATGTTGTTTATGTAATGGCAAATAAGATTATCAAATACACTAATTATTAAATATCAAGTAAATTCCTTTGTTTTTTTAAATTATAAAATTCAACTAACTAATACAAAAATTTTTAAAAGTTTACAATTTTATCTGACCTTGAAATAAAGTCCTGCTTCCTGATTGGTGGAAAAATCTGTAGTTGATCTATGAAAAACGGAGACGAACGAAGCGATACTTGGAACCTCCGACCTTGGCAAAATGTCGCCTTATTAGACGTTTGGACTCTCGTGTAATATTATTGTGTTTTGTTTGTTCCTCAAATTTGATACAGTTTAGTGTTTGTTGGATTACTGTTCGTTTTATTGTATTAATAATGGTAAGTACACTTATATTCTTCTTTTTTATCGACCAAAAACGTTTTAATTTCACTTTTGGATTCAATCTTAGTAATGTCACTTTTTTGTCACTTTATTTTACTTTTTGATTGTTTTACTTTATTCTTAACGTCACTATTTAACACTTTATTATGATAACTACTTTAAAAACTGTTTGTTCAAATTGACTGTTCACACTCAGATCTTCACTGTTTGACTTCCAATAATAAACTCCCTCTAACGACCTCTGTTCAGTCTTTTATAGGTTTCTAACTTCTAGATTATTCGTTTTTTGTTCTAGAGCTTAGTCATTTCTGGGAAAAAGTATGTGTATCTCTTTCTTTCATATATATGACTAGACATACTCACTTCGTCTACTGTCCGATCATTCGAGAATAAAATATTGTACAAATGTATCTGTCTCCTTTTTACACATTATCTGTCCTTTTTTTACACATTATATAATCAATTTTCGCGAAGTTTCTACTAAGTACTAGATATAATATCGATACGTTATATAATAAAATAATTTCCAACTTAAAATTTTCTTACAAATACACAAAATATACAATAAAATAATACAATATAATAAAATTATTGGATTTAGTTAAATTAAAAACTTCTGTTGATATTTTAATCATTATACTATTGTCAAATATTTAAACATTACAATCAGCCCCCGATTATTTAAAAATATTTGTATAGTCATATAGAAATTTTTTTAAATAATCTGTTAAACATTTTGAAATTCTAAGTATATCATACGATATTTTTTATACTAACCATGGTACAAAAATTTGTTTCGTGAACATTTAATAAAAACGAAGAAGAATCCTTTTTACCGTTCCGTGCACAGAGTCTAGTTCTTAGTTCTATGATCAAATCAAATCAAATGTCAAATTTCAAAATCATCTGTTTTGTTTACTTATTAACTGCAAATTAAATTTGTTTAATGTTATGTTTAATTTGATCTAAGTATTAATTTATATGTTTTAGGATTTTGAAAACATTTGCGTTTGAATAATAGATTCTAGTTCAATTTAGCATTCCTTTTCAAATACCCTTAAAAATTGGTAAGCATTTTGTGGTATCATCACCATACATTTGGTAAGTTAACTTTCTTATTCATTATATTTATAAATTTGATTAACATTAAATATTCCACGAATTATTCCAGTGTCTGGATAAATTAATTTATAACTGTTAATCCCATCTTTGGGATATGGGCCTTCTTGTAATAACTGAAATTTGATACATCGGTTTTCCTTTCTATTAGGTACTCTTAAAGCTTTAATATTTACTTTTTCTCCTTGCTTAAAAGTCATGGGTTTTTTATTCTTATTAATTTTGTTTCTACATTTCTCAGCCTTTTTTAATATGTTTTCTTGTGCTTTTGTTAATATGTCTTCATATTTTTCAGGAATTGATGTTATCCATGGTCTTTCAGCTGGTGTATATTTCATGATAGTAATTGGTGGTTTTTCAGTTACATCATTTGGAATATTATTCATTGTTTTGACTATAGTTGGTAGTTTCTCATCCCATATTTGATGTTCACTGTGGACTAATATCCGTAAGTATTTAATTAGTTCTTTATCATTCTCTCACTTGGGTTTGACTGTGGATGTCTTATTGAAGTATAAATGGGTTGTATGTCTTGTTTTACCAACCATGTTTTCAGATTGTTATTATTAAAATATGTAGCATTATCCATAATACACTTTTTTATTTTACCATGTTCAGCAATGAATTTGTTGATACAATTTTTTACCACCTTTGTATTTGTTCTTTTACATGGGTATGCTTGTATGTATTTTGAAAAATGGTCCACAATAACAAAAATATGTAAATTACCTTCTCTAGTTGGAACTAAATTACTAATGAAGTCAACAGCTATGAGTTCTAATGGTTCTTTACTTATTATTGGTTTTGGGGTGTTTTCATAATGTAAATTCTTTTCTTTTGCAAATTGACATAGTTTACAAGTCTTTATTATATCTTTACATAGTTTTAAATCATTTTTACTGTAGTAGTTTTCTCTGAATATTTTGAAAGTTTTTCTAACTCCTATATGTGTGAATCTTTGATGTAAATCAGTTATGATCTTTCTAGCCAAATCATTAGTTATAACATAGACTTCTTGATTATCAATAGTTTTGTAGTACGTTAAATTTTCCTTTTGTTTATATTTTTGTTTCTCAATACTAGATAAATTTTGTTGATCTAAAATTATTTTGTTTAAAGTGTATATTTCCTCGTCATCCTTTAATAAGTTTATTCCAATTCTATATTCCCTGTTTGTTTTATTTGATTCACCATCCATCCTTGTTATTCCATCTGCTACTATATTTTTCTTTCCAGGTATGTATTTAATGTCAAAGGAGTATTCTTGTAAAAATAGTGCCCACCTATGTATTCTGCTGTTTCCATATTTGTTATTTAGTATTGTTATTAGTGCTTGGTTGTCAGTCTCTAGATTGAAATGGTTTCCAATTAGATAAAATCTTAATTTGTTGACACTAAATATTATGCTGGCTAATTCTAGCTCTCCCACGCTGTAATTTTTCTCTGGTTTTCTTGTTATTCTGGAGACAAATGATATTGGTACTTCTTTTCCCTCAATATTTTGTGTTAAAACTCCTGCAAATCGGTGTATAGATGCATCTGTTCTGAGTGTAAATTTTACATTGTAGTTTGGATGATAAATTTTAATATTTTCAGTAAATTCCTTTTTATTTGTTGAAATGCAGTTTCTTTCTCATTATTCCATTTCCATTTGGTGTTCTTTCTTAACAGCTCCAGTAATGGGAGTTCTTTTTCTGATAGATTGGGTACTAACCGTTTAAAGTAATTTAATATCCCCAAAAATCCTCTTAGTGTCTTTAAGTTAGTTGGTCTTTTATAATCTTGTATTATTTGAATTCTTTCTTCACTTAATGATACCCCTTCTTGATCTAATTTATACCCAAGGAATATTACTTCTTTTTTAAAGAATTGACACTTTTTCATGTTTAATTTTAGTCCAGCTTCATCTAAGGTTTTCAAAACTATTTTTAAGTGTTTGATATGTTCTTTTTCATTTTTTAGAAAATATTAAGATGTCGTCTATGTAGTGGAGAGTGAAGTCTTCATATTTATTTAAAATTTTGTGTAGAACCTTTAGTAATGCCGAAGTAGCGGATTGTGCACCAAAAGGCACAACAGTGAAACGATATACAACTCCATCTATCATGAAACCAGTAGAGTCTCTACTTTTTCAGCTAATGGTATCAAATGAAAAGAATGTTTCAAATCCATTTTAGTAAATATTTTTGCTTCTGATATTCTTCCTAATATAGCTTCTATAGTCAAAGGTGATTCATATTCTGGTATTGTGTGTTTATTTAAAAATCTTGCATCTATACATAATCTTAGATCTCCAGAAGATTTTACAACAGGTATTATGGAGTTTATATATGGGGTTGTACTATATTCTATTATTTTGTCTTTTAATAATTTGTCTATTGCTTCTCTAACTTGGTTTTTATGTTTGTATGGTATAGGATAACTGTGAGCTTTAAATGTTTCAATGTTCTTAACCTTCAATTCATGTACATAATTTTTAGCTATCCTAGGTTCATCAGTGAATAAGTCAAATTATTTTTCCATTAATCTTTTCACTTCATTTTGTTTTTCTTTCTCACAATCCAGTATGATGCTACTCCAGTTATTCATGCTTGAATTTATTTCATTTTCCCTTGCTTTATTTGTAATTTCAGTAGTATTTTTATTATTTTTTGAAATATCTTGTAATTCTACATTTTCTTGTAAATAATTTATAAACTTATCTTTTCCTTCTCTCTCTTCATAATCAAATTTAATTAATTTTTCATTTATACTAATTATTTTTCTTTCATAGTCTATTTTTACTTTATTTTTCTCAAGCTCATCAGCACCTATTAATACATCAAATTCCATATTTGGTATTACTACTAATTGTACTATTATGTTTTCTTCCTCCATGTTTAGATTTAATACCATTGTTTTATTGATTTCAATCAGTTTTTTGTTATTTACACCTATTAAATTTATCTTTGGTATTGAAATTATTAAATTTTGTAAATTAAGTGATTCTACTGTTTTATTATTTATTAATGATATTTCTGATCCAGTATCAATTATTACTTTAATTAAATTGTTATTTATTTTTGCATTGAGAATGATTAATTTACTTTTTTTTTCCTTTTCCAGGTAATCCTCTGGAACAAGAAAAGAGCTTGGATGTACAAATATAAAAGGATTACTATTTTTTACATCCTTTACTGAAAATGTGGAGTGGATGTACTATCCATATCTTCCACCTGGATTGCATGGTTATCAAGATTATTGTTTTCTGTCTCATAATTTCTTTCAGAACTTCTACTTCTTTGGAAGTTTACTCTCCTGTTGTTGTTTCTATTATTAATATTATTGTCATTATTATTATTAGATCTATTTCTTCTTATGTCTGTATCAGAATTTCTTCTTTGTAATTGGTTATTACTTTCCCCATTATTTCCTTGGTTATGATTTTGATTTCTATAGTTGTTATTGTTATTATTATTTCTATGATCTCTATAGTAATTTGGATAATTATTAAAATTATTTCTTATGTTATTATTATTTTGTCGATTGTTATGATCTTGATGGTTTCTTCTATCATTGTTATTTTGTTGGTATCTATTTCTTTCTCTTCCATAAGTGTTTTCCCCATAGCTATGGTTTCTTTGTTCCTGATTATGATGTGCTGTTTCTTGTCTATTTCCCATGTTTCTTTCCACTCTCATAATGTAATTGGTAAGTTGTTCAAAGGTTTTTATATTTTGTATTGCAATTGTCTCTGCTATCTGTGGTTTGAAATGTCTAGATAAATACATAACAATTTCTTCTTCTCTTATTGCTGGATCTAGGAACTGTGCTTGTGTGTAAATTTTTAGAGCATAATTATACATATTTCCTTTTTTGGTTTCATCATATTTTCCATAGTATAGTTTTTCCCTTACATATCCTTGATTTGTTTTCCCCAATAATGTGTAAGGAAAGATTCTTCAAAGTCCTGGAAGGTGTTAAAATGAGATTCTTTACTTGTGAACCAGATCTGAGCCTGATCTGTCAAATATCCCCTTATGACTTCTCTAATATCTTCAAAATTGTTCCAGTTCCTTATTTTGTTTCTTATGACCGTTATGAATGTTTTTGGATGTATTTTCTTTATGTTACCATTAAATTTTAAGTTATCATCAATATGTAATGTTGTGCTAAATGTAGGTTGTAGTATAGCCATGTTGTTATTTTTAATTTCATCTACTTTCTTATTACACTTTCCAATTTCTTCTTTTGTTACTTGTATTTCTCTTTCCATTTCCCTTCTAAGTTTAAAATGTTCATCTTCCATTACATTTCTGTTGGATGTAATTTCTTCTTCTATCTTCTTTTCCAATGAATCTATGTTCTTTGAGTTGCTCAGGATTTTTCTTTCTTGTTCTTTTAATTTACCATTAGTTTTTCTATAGATTTCTTCTGATATGGATGTTTTTGTTACTTCAATTCCTTTTTTAACCTCTTCAGTTATCTTGTTCTGGATATTTTCTATCTTATCCTCTTGTTCTTTTTGTCTTTCTTCTAACTCTGTCTGTTTCCTCCGTACATCAGAAATATCTTTTCCCAACGTTTTTTTTATTTCATTTATTTGCTGTTTCATTTCTTCCTTTGTAATTTGATTAAGTTGTTCCATATCCTTTTTTATTTGTTTCTGTGTATTTTCGATTTTGTTTTCTAAACTTTTATTTAATTCTTTGTTTTGATATTTAATCTCTTCTTGTAGTTCCTTCTTTTGACTGTCCATCTTATCCTGTAATTCTTTATTTTGACTTTTTATCTCATCTTGTAGTTCCTTCTTTTGACTTTTTATCTCATCATGTAATTCTTTATTTTGACTGCTCATCTGTTCAAGTAAATGTTTCATCATATCCATTAATTGTTCATTATTGTCTTTTGTTTCTTTATGTTTTTCTACACTATCATATCTCTTGCAGACAAAACCACCTCTTTCCATGGTTTGTTGTGTTTGTGTACTAGTTGACTCTTCTACTGTTTGAAATATGTATTCTTCAAGATTTATTCCCTCTTCTATTAGTACTTCCTGTAGTCTTTCTATTAACGTTTCTCTAGATCCTTCAGTATTTAAATTTCTGATTTCTAACTCATTTTTAAGTTCTGATAGACTTAGGTCTTTTAATGTCTTTCTAGATTCCATTTTGGTTATTTATTGTTTAAATATTTAGTATAATAATTTATTTCATTAAATATTTGATTGTTATTATAAGAAAATTGTACTTGTTAAAATAAAATGCAAAATGTATGTTAATCTTAATAAAAACCTTCTTATTGTTTAATATTAAATTGTCTACTATTTTTCAACAGAAATTGTTAAATTAAATACCTAATTTTCCAACAGAAACGAGCCCCACGTTGGGCGCCACTTGTAATGAATATTATGATTCTAAAGATAATTTATTGATTTATTTATTTATGAATTTGACTGATTAATATTTGATATTATTATTAGCAACAAGATCTTTTTCTCAGGGGTGTTTGGTTACGCCAGTTTCCAGTTGGATTATTAGGTATGTGAATGAAAAATTTGATTCAATTATAATTATAAATTTATTACAAAATAGTTAAATTAAAACAGTAATATTGAAGTTTAATAAGGAAAAAGAAAGGCCTTTTAGTAATTATAAAAGAACTTACTTGATGTGAATTAAGTTAAATTAACCAATGTTGTTTATGTAATGGCAAATAAGATTATCAAATACACTAATTATTAAATATCAAGTAAATTCCTTTGTTTTTTTAAATTATAAAATTCAACTAACTACTACAAAAATTTTTAAAAGTTTACAATTTTATCTGACCTTGAAATAAAGTCCTGCTTCCTGATTGGTGGAAAAATCTGTAGTTGATCTATGAAAAACGGAGACGAACGAAGCGATACTTGGAACCTCCGACCTTGGCAAAATGTCGCCTTATTAGACGTTTGGACTCTCGTGTAATATTATTGTGTTTTGTTTGTTCCTCAAATTTGATACAGTTTAGTGTTTGTTGGATTACTGTTCGTTTTATTGTATTAATAATGGTAAGTACACTTATATTCTTCTTTTTTATCGACCAAAAACGTTTTAATTTCACTTTTGGATTCAATCTTAGTAATGTCACTTTTTTGTCACTTTATTTTACTTTTTGATTGTTTTACTTTATTCTTAACGTCACTATTTAACACTTTATTATGATAACTACTTTAAAAACTGTTTGTTCAAATTGACTGTTCACACTCAGATCTTCACTGTTTGACTTCCAATAATAAACTCCCCTTTAACGACCTCTGTTCAGTCTTTTATAGGTTTCAAACTTCTAGATTATTCGTTTTTTGTTCTAGAGCTTAGTCATTTCTGGGAAAAAGTATGTGTATCTCTTTCTTTCATATATATGACTAGACATACTCACTTCGTCTACTGTCCGATCATTCGAGAATAAAATATTGTACAAATGTATCTGTCTCCTTTTTACACATTATCTGTCCTTTTTTTACACATTATATAATCAATTTTCGCGAAGTTTCTACTAAGTACTAGATATAATATCGATACGTTATATAATAAAATAATTTCCAACTTAAAATTTTCTTACAAATACACAAAATATACAATAAAATAATACAATATAATAAAATTATTGGATTTAGTTAAATTAAACAACTTCTGTTGATATTTTAATCATTATACTATTGTCAAATATTTAAACATTACAATATATATATATATATATATATAAAATTAAGTTTTTTTGAGGTGAGCAGTCAATTATAAAAGGGCAATTAATGAAAACTCTTTATATTCGTGAAGCTTTCGAAAATGTTTATTTTCTTCTTCAGCACAAACTAAAATTATAATAAATTTGTAACATAATATTATAATAGTTTAATTAAAAACTTACTATCGTGAGGTTAAATAGTTTTTGGCTTCATAAATGCGCACATTATAAAAATTTCTACTAAAATACAAAAAATAAATTAAATTAAAGGAAAAGTTAATTTAGAATAAATGTTTTTTTAACAAAACTTCAAAATTTGATGTTTATGTCATGTGGAAATAAATTATCAGAATTTAAAAATATTAATCAAAAAGAAGAAGAAATATGATAAAATTATTGGATTTAGTTAAATTAAACAACTTCTGTTGATATTTTAATCATTATACTATTGTCAAATATTTAAACATTACAATATATATATATATATATATATATATATATATATATATATATATATATATATATATATATATATATATATGTATATATATATAAAATTAAGTTTTTTTGAGGTGAGCAGTCAATTATAAAAGGGCAATTAATGAAAACTCTTTATATTCGTGAAGCTTTCGAAAATGTTTATTTTCTTCTTCAGCACAAACTAAAATTATAATAAATTTGTAACATAATATTATAATAGTTTAATTAAAAACTTACTATCGTGAGGTTAAATAGTTTTTGGCTTCATAAATGCGCACATTATAAAAATTTCTACTAAAATACAAAAAATAAATTAAATTAAAGGAAAAGTTAATTTAGAATAAATGTTTTTTTAACAAAACTTCAAAATTTGATGTTTATGTCATGTTGAAATAAATTATCAGAATTTAAAAATATTAATCAAAAAGAAGAAAAAATGAAAGAAAATTAAATTTTGTAATTCATATGTTACATATCCTTTGATAATATATAACTGTAAATATTATTTAAATTATCAATATCCGATCTTTTATTGATACAGTTATTTTTATTAATGTATACCATTTCAAGAAATTCTCTTTTTTGTAAATTTTTTTCCCGAATTAAAACTTTAGCCTGATTGAAATTAAAAGAATGATTGTCACTGAGAACATGTTCAGCTAATGCACATGAGTTAACACCTCTTTTTATGTCACTTCTATGAGAAGTCAGTCTTCCAGACAAATTTCTAGAAGTGTGACCTATATACATTTTGTCACAGTTATTACACAGAATTGAATATACAATGTTTGAACTTTCAGATGTAGTTAAAGGTGTTTTAGTTTTAGTATATAAATTACCTACCGTTTTAACATTTTTTATAGCTATTTTGAAATTTTCAAATTCCTTAAAAATTTTTAAAAGTTTAGGAGTTAATATTGGTATTGAAAATTTCAAAATAGCTATAAAAAATGTTAAAACGGTAGGTAATTTATATACTAAAACTAAAACACCTTTAACTACATCTGAAAGTTCAAACATTGTATATTCAATTCCGTGTAATAACTGTGACAAAATTTATATAGGTCACACTTCTAGAAATTTGTCTGGAAGACTGACTTCTCATAGAAGTGACATAAAAAGAGGTGTTAACTCATGTGCATTAGCTGAACATGTTCTCAGTGACAATCATTCTTTTAATTTCAATCAGGCTAAAGTTTTAATTCGGGAAAAAATTTACAAAAAGAGAATTTCTTGAAATGGTATACATTAATAAAAATAACTGTATCAATAAAAGATCGGATATTGATAATTTAAATAATATTTACAGTTATATATTATCAAAGGATATGTAACATATGAATTACAAAATTTAATTTTCTTTCATTTCTTCTTCTTTTTGATTAATATTTTTAAATTCTGATAATTTATTTCAACATGACATAAACATCAAATTTTGAAGTTTTGTTAAAAAACATTTATTCTAAATTAACTTTTCCTTTAATTTAATTTATTTTTTGTATTTTAGTAGAAATTTTTATAATGTGCGCATTTATGAAGCCAAAAACTATTTAACCTCACGATAGTAAGTTTTTAATTAAACTATTATAATATTATGTTACAAATTTATTATAATTTTAGTTTGTGCTGAAGAAGAAAATAAACATTTTCGAAAGCTTCACGAATATAAAGAGTTTTCATTAATTGCCCTTTTATAATTGACTGCTCACCTCAAAAAAACTTAATTTCATAATATATCAGTCAAGACTACCCTTCTTTATATATATATATATATAACTAGTGTAAAGTATATAGTATATATAATAATAAAGTATATATATATATATATATATATTTATATATATATATATATATATATATATAGTAGTAATGACTAATAGCTAATAAAACCATTAAAACTGTTAATAACATTTTTTCAAAACCCAAAGACAAAGTACCCAAGGACTGGAAATCCAATACGGTTTATCAAATAAATTGTGAGGGTTGCGAACAAGTCTACATTGGTCAAACTTCCAGACCACTTAAAAATAGAATATACTTTCATAAAAGTGATATGAAATTAAAAAAGGAGTCTTGTGCTTTAACTACTCACCACCTAGACACAGGTCATAGTTTTAATTTTGATGATTCTAAAATACTAGCATGTGAAAATAACTACTTCAAAAGAAACTTTCTAGAGATGGTCTTTATCAACAACGAACCACTATCAATTATTAAACGGTCAGACATAAATAATTTAAGCATCATTTATTTCAATATTCTTAATTTTGACTTTAACAAAAAAATTTCATTACCTAATTTATAAGACACCATATAGAATGCATTACACAGCTTTTCGATTTGTCCGAGTAATTGTGACAGAATCTACTTGGATAATTTGAAAAACTGACCTTTATTTTTATAAAATTTTTGAGGTACTGCAGGTTGTGGTTACTTCACAGAGGGTTGTAGCAATTGACAGTGAGTACCACCCTGGGTGAAGTTACTCACACACTGTATGTTGTGATTAACACCATTTCCCATATAACTGTGGGAAGCATAATTTTCCTCTTGCCCTGTTGTTACGGTTCAGATTTAACTCTGAAGTGGCAGCGATAAGTTTTTAATTTTAATTCGATTATTCTTCAAGTTTTAACAAATTTTTCCTCTAAACCTTATGTAATAGTTAGGCCGTTAAGACTTAGACCCAAATGTATTGTGTAGACTTTAAAAACTGACAATTTGTCACATTTTGTGTCAACATTTTCTATCTGTCTTTTAAATTTTGGCTTTTGATTAAACCACGCGGTGGTATAATTGCACGATATTTCGGAATTGTGCCAGAATAATTGAAAAGGTTTAAGTAGCAAGTGACTTACATTTCTCCAATTGAGTTGGAAAAAGAAACAAAAGTATTGTGGATTTATCACTTGTTTCAAAAACAAGACCCCACCATCCGGGCTTTTTTGTTTTATGTTCCTGAATAGTTATTTTTGAAAATCCACAGTTACCTCTACCTATTGGAACCCATATTTATCTTTTCCGCCATAGAGGTAGTACCTTAACAGATTGGATAGCTCAAATCCCACATTGTTGGAATATCACTATTTACTTTCTTAATATCCCCTCCAGCGAACCAAGCAGAAGATCCATACTATTAGAATCTATAAGTTTTATTTTGTTTTTAAGAAAGAACAAACTGTACACCTTTTAGATCTAAAGGGAAAACAAATTCTGTAACCATTTCTTTGTTCAAAACCAAATTCAACTATAAAATAGTTAATAAAAATTGATATACTAAATTCATACCCTACTCTCCAATTTATAATATTTGAAGCTAGCCAGTTAATTAATAAACGGAAGTTTATTCGTATCAATTTGACGCTCAATCGTGGAGCCATCGTTTTGATCCTTATTTAAGTTTAATTTTGACTAATTTTCAATATTAGATATAGCTATCAGATAAATTGAAAGGAAACTTATAGTAACTAAATTCATTATTTCCTTTCTTTCTACACAGGTTGATTAAAGGAAAATTTATATAGGTGGTAGGTATACACATTTAGTAAACTTTAGCTAATTCTTATAAGTTATTTGAAATATTCGGCTATTCCAGATTTGAATTGGTCCGAATTATTTCGGGTTGACATTTATTAGTTGTCATTTCTTTCTTATTCTATTTTGTTGTTCTGATAAGTTCAGATTGTTCGTTTGAATTTTCTTACATATTGGTATCTGATTATATTTTCTTGTAACATGGATGTATACAGGCTCTTGGCAGATGAGATAGCTTATGAGGTTGGTATTCGAGGCCTACAGGTGCGAAATACTGTGGCAGAAAACAGAGCCATCCTTAGTAAGTCATTGAGGACGGGAGATGAGTTTTCTAGTTCAATTGTAGGAACGTTGAATCCAGTGACCGAGTACGATATCTGTAGGGATAAATTGGAGGAACTAAATACTTGCATTTCTAACTTCAATAGTAGGAATAGAGAAAATGAATATAGGAGAATTTCTTCACGGCTACATCATGTCGATATGAGGCTTAGAAGAATTCCTGTAGGGGATGACAAATTGGAGGCAGAAAGACAAAGATTGTTGGATTTATATTCGTATTATTTAAGGATAGGATAATCGTTGCGATGATTTTCCTCAGGGTGTCAATAACGTCATTGACCAGGAAAACGTGATGAATGGTTCTATTCTTGATGATCCAGTACCATTAATTCCAGAAATTGTCAGTCAAGGGGGTACTGTTTGTGAGCTTAAGACAGAGTCAACTAGAGGAGTACCACGAGGTATGTCGAATAGGACTCAATCTGCTCCACCTGACTTTTATGTACCATTGGGAAGAACAGTCAACTTCACAGATATTCCGAGTGACTCTAATCTTCTAGGACAAATTACTACAGAGAGAACTAATATAGGTTCCTTTAGGAGAGATTTAGGAAATAGATTGAGGGATCAGTTGTACGAGCAGAATATAGATGGGTGTCTAGTCAGAGAAATTCAAATTCAACCTGTTAATGCTCCGAGAGAGTTTGGTAGTCAACCATCGGAGGACATCTCTTGGAAACGACGTACTTCAGAACTACTAAAACCGGAATCAGATTCGTTAGGTAATGTAGCGAGATATAATAGGCAATCAAATGGATCCTATGTCCAACCAATATCTTTCTCGAGACAAGCAAACGTACCAGACTCTATTTACAACGTTAATTTCGATGAAAATATTGGTGGAAACGAACCCCAGCGTTTACATTACGTTGATATCCATAAATGGAATGTAAAATTTGATGGTGATTCGAGTGTGACTAATTTTCTAGAACGCATCGAGGAGATACGTTGTTCCCGGGGAGTTTCTAAGGATAAGCTTCTTAGATCTGCGCCCGAACTTTTTACTAGAGATGCATTGATGTGGTACCGAACCCAGGCTTTTACTTCTTGGGATCATCTAGTGATGCGCCTAAAGGAGGATTTTCAACCTTATGAGTACGAATTTGATCTTTGGAAAGAAATTCGAAGAAGGACCCAAGGTTCTAAGGAAAAAGTGGTTACTTACGTCTCCGCTATGGAGAATCTGTTTAATAAATTGGGTAATGGTAAACCAAAAGAGGAGACCCGAGTTAAATATATTCGACGTAATTTATTGCCGTATATTCAGATTCAGATAGCCCTTTGATCTACTTTATCGATTGCGGAGCTAATTCAGGTGAGCCGTGCAGTTGAAGAAACCGCTGTTAGAGTTCAAAAGTTTTGTCCACCACCAACGAATTATCATAATTTGTTGGAACCAGAACTCGCTTATCATAAGCAATCTTCGAGTTGTACTAGTCCTCAGGTTTCACCGGTTGATACGTTGGGAAAGGTGAAAGAATCAGTTACCTCAGCTGAGAGTGGGAAAACAACAGCTACGGCAGCCCAATGTTGGAATTGTTTACAGATTGGTCATAGGTTTAGAAAGTGTCCACAACAAAGAAAGATGTTTTGTTATAGGTGTGGGAAAGCAGGAGTTATTTCAGCAAAGTGTTGTCAAAAAATGGGAAGAGGGAGCAGATGTAAGTCGGGAACTGCTCTCTACTCGAACCAATTCGACTCATTTTGCTAATAAGGTACTAGTTGACTATGTTATCGCTCATGCCAAGGGGGCAATCGACCTTATTTGCGAGTTGAAATCCTAGGGCAGGAATTTCTTGGCCTTTTAGATAGTGGTTGTACAACTTCCGTTGTAGGATCTGCAGGGTGGGATATATTAGGGTCGATATGTGAATTGAAGTCTAGTAGTCAAAAATCGTGTACTGTAGCAAACGGGACCAGTTGTGAAATTGTGGGTGTGGTAACAATACCTATTAAACTTAAACACAGGGTTAGAATTCTTGATGTGTCAGTCGTACCATCATTACCCCACCAGCTGATTCTAGGAATAGATTTTTGGCACCACATGGGAATTGTGCCAGACCTTCATGCAGGCGAGTGGTGTTTTCACCCGGAGAAGCTTCCAGAAATTAAAGTTTGTGCTCTTCAGGATTCGGAACATCTGTTGCCATATCAGCGGGATGTGTTAAATAAATTGGTGGATGATACTTTTCAAAATATGGGGGATAAAACAGGATGTACAACTATGGTAGAGCATATCATCAGAACTGACTCACCACCTATTAAACAACGTCATTACCCTCTTAGCCCTGCCTTACAAAACCAGGTGAATGCAGATTTAGATCAAATGTTGAAGGATGGTATCGTGGAGCCAAGCAATAGTCCTTGGGCCTCACCTATAGTCCTAGTTAAAAAACCAGATGGGAAATATCGTTTCTCTGTCAATTATAAGAAACTTAATGAGGTTAGCTTACGTGACGCATACCCCCTTCCGTTTGTTAGTTCGACGTTGGATAAATTGAGAGACGCCAAATATTTAACCACCCTTGATATAAAAAGTGCATACTGGCAAATTCCAGTCGCAGAAAATTCTAGACTATTAACAGCTTTTTTTGTACCAACGAGAGGTCTCTTCCAATTCAAGCGAATGCCGTTTGGCCTACACAATGCCCCTGCCACCTGGCAAAGATTTATAGATCGCGTCATAGGGGTAGACTTGGAACAGTTTGTATTTTTGTACCTGGACGATGTGATCATATGTACAGATTCTTTTGATAAACATATCCAAGTATTAAAAGAAGTGTTAAAGCGTATTCGAGAAGCTGGTTTGACCCTAAATAAAAACAAGTGTTGTTTCTGTAAACCGGAACTGAAATATCTAGGTTACATAGTTAATGCTAAAGGATTGTTGGTGGATCCTGGAAAAGTTGAGACGATTCTTTAAATCCCTCCTCCTAAGAATATTTCAGAAGTTAGACGAATAGTAGGACTAGCTTCTTGGTACCGAAGGTTCATACCAAACTTTTCTTCTCTCACGTCTCCATTAACCTCTCTCCTCAAAAAGAATGTCAAATTTGTGTGGGATAACAAAAGCCAGTCAGCTATGGACGTAATAAAAACCACCTGATATCTGCCCCGATTTTAAGTTGCCCAAACTTTGAGCTACCGTTTGTAGTTCAGACAGATGCCTCTGACTTTGGCTTAGGAGCTATCCTGAGTCAGCACCAAGAGGATGGGGAAAAAGTAATTTGTTATTTAGGTAGGTCACTTACAAAATCTGAAAGGCGGTTTACAACAACAGAGAAGGAGTGCCTAGCGGTATTGTTTGCGATTGAAAAATTAAGGCCTTACATCGCAGGTTCTAAATTTACTGTGATAACGGACCATTATAGCCTAAAATGGTTATATAATATCAAGGATCCTGTTGGGCGAATAGCTCGCTGGGCTGTCCGCTTACAACAGTATGACTTTGAAATTGAACACCGCAAGGGAAAAAATCATATCGTTCTTGATACCCTTTCGCGAACTGTCCCAAACATTGACGCAGTAGATATTTCATCAACGTCAGATACCACTAAAGATAAATGGTACCGACGCATGATGCTATGTGTTGAAGCCAAACCCTCTAAGTATCCTCTATGGCGAATTGAAGGTAACAAATTGTATAAGAGAGCTAATCTTTGCTATCCAGACTTACATGAACCCCATGAAGAATGGCTAAAGGTTATACCAAAAGAAACACGTCCGTTACTGATTAAGGAAAATCATGATCCTCCTTTATGTGGACATCTGGGTATATATAAAACTTTAAGATGAATTTCCACTAGATATTATTGGCCTCAAATGCGAGCAGATGTAGCCCGTTACATTAATAAGTGTATTACATGCATGGAGACCAAACCTTCACAACAAAAACCCGCAGGATTAATGCTAAGCAAAAACTCCAACTCTCACAAAACCTTGGCAACTCTTAAGCGTCGACATTGTCGGACCTCTTCCTAGAAGTTCACAGGGAAACTCCTACATCTTATCAGTGAGTGATTGTTTTGGCAAATTTTCTTTATTTTTCCCCATGAGGAAAATGTTGGCCTCCACCATTGTAAAATTATTAGAGGAGCAGGTTTTATTATTATTTGGAGCTCCAAGTAAAATTCTTACAGATAATGGGCCTCAATTTAAGAGTGACACGTTAAAAAGCCTAATGGAAAATTTTAAAATAGAACATTGCAAATTACTATCCACAGGCCAACCCAGTAGAAAGAATCCATCGAGTGCTGAAGACTATGTTGTCTTCATATGTTAGAGATAACCAACGGTTGTGGGACAAATTCTTACCAAAAGTTGCCTGGGCAGTAAGGTCGGCTCGACGCAGGGACGATAAGTTAAATGTAGGAGACATTGTATGGAAACGCAACTTCGTTATATCCGATACATCCAAACATTTTACATCTAAGTTGGCTCCTAAATTCACTGGACCCTATTATATCAAAAAGGTCGTTTCTCCCTGGACATACGAATTACAAGATAAAATTGGGGCTAACATTGATAGCTGGCACATCAAGGATCTTAAGTCGAAACCACCCGATATCGAGTAAAGTAGAGAGTATTCCCCATTTTGTCTTTCTTTTATAGTTTTAGATTTAGGATTAGTTTATTTCTCCGGTCTACACGAGTCTTAATAAGTGATATTTTAAAATCCATGATTAGATATTGGAGAAAAGTTTTTCATTGTAAAATAAAAACTTTGTTTGGGAAAGAGGGGTGTGTTACGGTTCAGATTTAACTCTGAAGTGGCAGCGATGTTTTTAATTTCAATTCGATTATTCTTCAAGTTTTAACAAATTTTTCCTCTAAACCTTATGTAATAGTTAGGCCGTTAAGACTTAGGCCCAAATGTATTGTGTAGACTTTAAAAACTGACAATTTGTCAGAAGAAGGGTATAAATTATATGTAGTTATTATATATTTTTTTATATGTTTGCAGTAAAATTAAAAATGTTTACACTTGACAAACTTCAATTTCATTAACGATTATTATTGGTCGGCATAGTACTATCTTCAGACACAGTAGTGATAAAAAATTGTTCCAATTTCTAAATTTATGTTGTGAAAAATGTGCATGTGCGCCCTAAATAAATATTCAATTCGTTTTTTGTAGACCCATTAGCTATTTCTGTAAAAATTTCGAAAATTGCCCAGAAGTAGCTAAAGTAAATAATTACCAATAATTCTAGAGCTTAAAATTAATTTGTTTCACCTTCGAAAGTTACTTAAAAGGTTTATACATTTTTGAAAAAAATAAGCAGTAAAATACGTAACAAAAGTTGTAAGTAACCCATTACGCACGAATTGAAAAATTTACCAATAGGAAACATATACTTACTGGATCGAATTCGCGGTTTCGGACTAACAGCTTTTCCTAAATCTTTATTATATATATTAATCTCAGTCTCTGACTCTTCTTCGTCTTCTTCACTGTTCTCTGGTTCACTTGAACCACTATTTCCTTGAACTTTTTCCAAAATTTTTGACATGAACAAAATTTCGCGGTGTTCCACAGGTTGTCTATAAGCTGACTTGTACATTTGTGTACACTTTAATGATGCCCCATAAAATTTGCCACATCATTATCTTCCACCTTCTGTAGATTAAGTAAATTACAAGTTGTTGCTATGTGCTTGCGTAGAGCTGTAGCACGAAGTCTCTTTGGAAAACGAGCACCATATTTATCAGAATATTTACGCATTAACGGGCATGCCGTTAATGCATAAAAAATAAAAGATCTCTTTTATTTCTACCAGGTATACCAAACACGTATGGATTATTCTTTAGTACTCCAGCCAAATTTCTATATTTTAGTAAAATTTGTATGCATTTCACCATACTATTATCCAGTAAATCTGGAACAGTTCTGTTTAATTTACCACGAATGCAAAATATAACATATTTGCTAGCTAGTCTCTTGTTTGAGTTAAAAAGTGTCTTGAGCAAATCTTCATAATTTATTGATTTAAAAGTGTTAAAGTCTTCGATTAAAATGCGTTCACTAGGCCGACGGCTGTTAAAAACTTAAATAGACAGAAGCGTCAATCCAGCCAATTCTAGCCAGTTATTCAAATTAAATTGATTTTGTAAATCTTTCTTAGCTTCATTTCGCAGTGTGAGTAAATATAAATGAAGTTTTTTATATCTTCCATTGCAGGAAGATCAACAGTTTTTCTCCTTTTTAATGCAAGATTAGATTCAGCGACCGTTCTATTAACGTTTATATTAACATCCTGAGTAAATACTTTGATAAAGTTTTTGCAGTTCTTTTTACGAACTTCATTGTGTTGTTTAATGCATTAAGGTTTCCTTATTGTTTTAATAACGTTCCCAAATTGAATGCAACTGTGGGTGTTTGATAGCTCCATGTTTCCGAATTAAATTTAGCTATTTCGTTAATGGCCCGCACAGCGTCATCTGAAAATTTGGGATCGAATACAGACGTGAGATCAGTTACTTCATTATTTAGTTAATAAAAATCGCCCTAGTAACCTAATTCTACTACGGATCATATCGTAATGCCTGGGGTCTTTATATTTTTCGCCCATTTTATTTGCAAAAATCATTATTAATTTATCATACCGTACCAGTCTTGTAATATCATCTTCCTGTAGTGTAGGAAATAATTCGTTCTTATCCACCATTGACGCACTAGGGTGGATTCTGCCAGCCACTTTTTTACTAAGAAGCATAACCATTCTTTTAGTACCGGAAGATTTGCCAGTACATTTAGCAAAGTGAGATCTTAGGCATTTGATAAAAAAAATCCTTTACAATTGGCACAGGCTTTGTAATTTTGACCGGTTTTTTTAGAATTTTTTGGCATCTCCGCGTAACAATTAAGTCACCTTCGTTAAAGTTCTTATCGGTATTGTATAAGAAATTTCCTTTTTTCTAATTAAGCCTATAAGGTGTTTTCTTTCACTGTTTCCTTTTGGTAATATCATAAATTTTCTAACTTCCTCTTCATTTTGGTGAATAGTTTCCAAGTGTCTACTAATTTTTGTTGTTTTTTATGTCAGTAAAGACAAAAATGAGCCTTTTTATCGCCCATTTTACCTCTAGACTCCTCTATTCTTAAATTTTGATCATCACATGCATATGTTGAGAAAGATTCGATTAAAAGAGAAGAGTTGTCAGTTTTATTTGACATGTCTTTTAAATTATCGCTGACATTACTAACATCGCTAGCTGACATTTCATTTTGGCTATTTTCTGTTTCATCTGGTTTGTAATTCGGGTCATCCATTGAGTTATCATCATAAACTAAAATAATAGAATGAGATATTGAAAAAGGGAAGAATTATAATTTGTGGATATATTTTTCCGTTGCCAAAATAAAAAATAAGTAAAGCGAAATAAATTTTATATGCAAAAACTTTTTAAATGTAACCATTTACACCCAATAAGGTTTCAAACTGTCATAACGAAAACAGGATAAAATAGTACCATGGTGGATGTAAAAAGAAAGGGATCGAGCAATAAATATTTATAAAAAACATAAATCTATAGAAAACTTATAGGAACCAAAAAATAAATTCATAGTTATAAAGCAATAAGCCAAAATGGTTAAATCAAATCAGAAGAACATTTTAGTAAAATATTTGGTGTTTAGTGCAATGTAATGAAGTAATTACGGACCAGTGCGTCTCTGACAGATTCTTCACTAACTAACTAACTAACTAACTAACCCCGGACACGCCAACAGTGGAAGAGGTGTAGTAAAAAACGAACACCTATGTGCAACACAATCAGAGATAAACAGTTAATTTTTATATCTTATTCTTCTTAATTGTAAAATAAAGTTATATATAGATTAAACAAAAATTTTTAAAAACTACAGTTCACTACACGAAAACGTTTTGAAAAAATAATAAAAGATTATTGATACCATAGATAAGTTTCAGAAGAAATTGCGAAATATACAGGAAACAACCCTCAGATGAAAAAGTGTTCTTAAAACAAACGAAAATTTAAAAAAATATATATTGTAATAAATTACAATTATAATGAATGTAAGATTGCATAGATATTGTTTAAATTGTTATAATTATTGTTTTTGTTGTTTTTATAATTTGAAAATTTTATTTTAAAAGTTTTGTGGGGCTATAATTTATGTTTAAATTTATTTCAATTTTTATTTAATCTTTATTCAATTTAAAACACCTTAAAATTTCTTTATTTTATTGATCCTTTTCTGCTTGTAAAAAGAATTATGTTGTTAAACTTAAAATATGTAATTTTATTTATTATTTATTATTAAATTTAGTATATCTAAATCAATCACTTAGCATTTGAGACTCATAACCTCAGTAGTCAGTTCATAATGTAAAATTTAACAATATTATTATTTATTTACTTTGCTTTACCTAAAAGAATTAATGTACCCTTAACCTATTCAATGATACGGCTATGGCAAATTCGTGCGCATCAACCCCCATATAGAGGTACACGTGATCCTTAACGGTTATTTCTGGGGTGAAGAATGTCGAGAAGCGTGTGTTTATTAGTCGTTAAAAAATTTCTTAGTAATATAATGTTCTCAAATCAAGATTATAAAAAATTGTTTAACGATACTGAAATATATTACTCACAATGTTTTATAGGAGTTATGAAAGTGATATAAGTGAATAAAGTTAAAAACATACCCTAAATCACTTGTTGCAGACGGTGAAGGATGGAAACTTTTCGTGGCGGCTTCCCAGACTCGGCTTCTTACCATTAGATAATTTACACCACGTGCAAATGCCTCCTTGGACGGATACCAATCAGGATTATAACTACTGGATATTATTTCTCCTTGGTTTCTTCCAGTTTTTATTATTATTACAGGTTAGTCAAAAAATTTAATTTTTCTTCTTAGGATTTATTATTTTATTGGTCGGTACACAATTTCCATTTACAATTTTTCCAATAAGTTTGTTTGAAAATACATTATATAATTGATCATATTAATTTTCAGCCATCTTTTATTTTTAACAGTCATCGGCCATTGTTTTTATGATAATTTTAAAATTGACTGGCGTGGATTGGCCTTTTGATGAATTTAGAGTGACCTCGATTTTCCTTTTTCCTGGGCTTATATACCCTCGCCCAAAAAATCGAATAATGGCCGCCTTTTTCGAGCGTATTTTGTTTTTTATAACCCCACTTACATCAAATTTTTGAAAAATTGACTTTTTAATTAGACATTTTCTGACCTTATAATTGTTACAAATCAATTCTGTATCACTTATTTGATTATAAAATAACATTTTTAGAATTTTAAAATCGAATCTTCCCTATAAAAATTGCTGACTTTATGGAGTAAACAATGTCGGCCATTTTGACAATTATCAATATTAAATTTAACAATTATGAGCTAATATCTCATCTTGGCCATTAATTTTAACAAAAACTGAAAATTTATATATCCTGATATAATCATATAACCTTATTTCTTAATGACGCCGCTTACTTTAGTTTTTATTAACATTTTAAATTTACTGCGTCGTAACGATTCAAATACAAAATTTATCAAATAAACGAATTAATAACATTCAAAGTCATCAAAGAACAACCTAAAATTAATTATCTTACAACAACATATAATAATAACAAATAGTACCGTCAATTAATCCTCTAATATTAAGTTTATGTCTTTCCACTACAAGCACATCTTTTAAGTTTATAATCCGCAAGTTTTTTATCATCACTTCACTATTTACAGTGTTTTTCATTGACTTTATCATTCATAATGTCCTTGATTAAGCTTTTATTAAACAGTCTTAGCTTGTAAACAAAAAACATCACTTTCTTACAGATGCGTTCTTACATGTAATATATTTCAACATCTTTCTTTATTTTTTTAGATTTAGTCTCAAGCATTGCATTTTATCAAAACTGAGATGTACCAGAATATAGGAATTACTGGACTTGTACTGTCATCCGATACATTATAATACAGGACTCATCACTTGATGCTTAATTGAATTAGAAAATATTGTTCAGGTAAGTAAAATTTATTTATCAAATTATAATCATTTCTATGATTTATTTATTTTGCTCTAACAGCTAAAATTAGTTTGTTGAGGTTTAAATTTTGTACCTTATATTACTAACTAAATACAGTTAAATATTCTCTACTTTATGTAATAATTTTAAATAACCTACTCCTACTTGTTCTCATTTTATAACTACTTATTAAAAAAAAATTATTGAATTTATTATTATTTTAACATTGATTATAACTTATTTGGATTTTAATTTAAATAACTTAATATAACTAAAATAGTTGGTTTCTTACTAATATTGTATTCCTATGATTCATTGTTAACACATTCTAATACTTATTTACTTTTTATTTTTAGCTTAAACAAAATAGTATCTTGGACTTTGATTCTTGGATCGACTACTGGTGTTAGTGCTCATTCTTATGAACTCATTTTATCAAGATAGTTTTGTGTTCTTGTGTGAATTAAGATTTACTGGATTGGCTCAAATAAAGAAATTTCTGGTGTATTGATCATTTAATGAAAAGTTTTGAAAATAACATCCATGACTAGTAATTCATTTCAACTCAAGTTATTTATTTGGTAAGTTATTTTTATTATTATTTTAAAACATTACAAATTTCCCCAATTTAATTTTAACAAATTGTTACTCGGTAATAATTTTTAAAATTTAATTCCATTTTATTTTATCTAAATTTATTACACATTAAATTCTATTTTGTTATTTTTTTAATTTTAACACATACCTTAATTGTACCTTACAAATAATCTTCAATAATATTTAACATAAATTCAAATTCATTTTGTTGTATATAACCACTAACTATTTATTGATAATTCATACTTTAATTCCTAATTCTAAATACAATATAATATTGTAACGGGTGACAGATGTGTGACGGATGATTGTGACAGATGCGCGAGAGGAATGCATGTGTTTTGATGTGGCTGCTTGCCATGAAGGGTAGAGTCCGTGAATGAGGAAGAAGGTTTTGACAGAAGCTCGACATGATTTATAATTATTTTAGGTTGGTAGTTATTCGCGAACATTCTAGTAATATTTGGATTTTAGTAAATAGTTATTTCTAGAAAAATCGAGATGTCAAGTATTTTGATATATAAAGCGGGTCATTCGCGGTAGTGAGTTAGTGTTCGTTCAGCTTTTGTGAAGTTTAAAAGTCAAAAGTGACAGTTAGTAATTTGTAACCAGCTGAATTCTTGTATTCTTACAATTTGTAAATAAATTGTGTTCAAAGTCCTCACAAGTGTTTCAAATTGGTGTCAGGTGTGGGGTGAAGAAGCAAGAATGCCTGGAAAGAAGTTACGTGAACTGTTGGTGGCTGAGCTCAGAAGAGAGTTGGAAGAGTTGGATTTGGATACCACCGGAGGAAAAACTATTTTAATCAATAGATTACGTGAGTACTATTTAAGTATAAATATTGACCCTGACTCGGTGGAATTCGAAGATCCTATGCACAAAGCAATGTCCGAGCTATCCAGTCAGATAAAGGGTCAACAAGAAGCCATGTTCGAGCTATCCGGTCAAATAAAAAGCCAACAAGAGGAGCTTGCCACTAGAATTTCCAGTCAACAAGAAGAGCTTGCCACTAGAATTACAAGCCAGCAAAAAGAGCTTACCAACCGAATTACAAGCCAGCAAGAAGAACTTACCAACCGGATGACAAACCAGCAAGAAGACCAAGCACAACAATTAGCCGAGCTTGCCACTAGAATTTCCAATCAACAAGAAGAGCTGAAAGATCAAATGAAAATCCAGCAAGAGGAGCAGATGAAGAAACAAGAAGAACTGGTCCATCAAATGCGTGAAGAGTTGTCAAGCTATGTTTTACAACAAATATCGACTCTACGTTGTGAGCAATCCCAGCAAGTAACCGAACTAGTAGCCGAACTACGCAATGAAGATACCAAAATGAATGCGATGATTCAACAACTTCAGAAAGAAATAGAGGTCCTTCGGCAAGATCGCTACGTCCACCGCGGCGAGGGAGATGCGGAAAGAATGGAAACCTTCAGCGTGGATGTCGAACGACGGGGAAGCGGAGACACTATACAGATGCGATCAACAATGAAACCCCCTCCCCTATCTTCGATGGAACAACTTCGTGGTCCAACTACGTCAAGCAATTCGACGCGGCGGCCAGGGCGAACGGATGGTCATCCAGAGAAAAGGCAATATCTCTAACCATAGCGTTGCGAGGCGATGCTTTGAATGTCTTGCATTCCCTTTAGCCCGACGAAGCTGACAACTTCGAGCTACTAGTACATCGCCTGGAGATGAGGTATGGTCAGACCCACCTACAACCCGTGTACCGAACACAGCTGAAGAACCGTAAACAGAAGAGTGGAGAATCTATCCAGGAGTTCGAGGCGGAGGTAGCTAGAATGGTTCGATTTGCTTATCCGACAGCAGCAGAGGAGTTCCTGGAGTGTCTAGCAGTCCAAACCTTTACTGATGGCCTTAGAGACCCGGAGTTACAAAGAGCTGTGCGGTTGGCCCGACCAAAAGACCTTGTCGACGCATTAACCATTGCACTTGAATTCGAAGCGGCAACGGAAGCATCACGGGAAGTTGCACGAATAAGGGAGATTACTGCTGATGACAACAACGTGATAGCACCCGCCAGCGACGTCGAAGGATTAGTGGAAAGGCTAATGAAATTATTACCCACAAGGAGACGGCGACCTATACGATGTTGGAATTGTGGAGAACTAGGGCACGTGAAAAACTCATGTCCACGCAAGGAGACGTCGTCTGCGACAACGACCCCAAACCATTGCAAAGCCCTTCCTACCGTCAAGATAGCAATATTAAAACACCAAGCAGGCAGCTTATACGTAGAAGCCCTGATTGACAGAAAGAGATACAACATGCTGGTGGATACTGGAGCTACAAAAACTGTGGTACGGCCGACAGTTGTCGTAGCTCGGAAGATGTCGCCCACCAGTTGGAGACTGCGCACCGCTACTGGGGAACCTGCCAAAGTCTACGGAGAGGTTAACGTGTCTCTACAGTTTGGTTCAACTTGTCTTTCTGTGGAACATTTCTACAAATACTTGTATGGCAAAAGATTCCTAATTAGAACAGACCATGCCAGTTTAAAGTGGCTACTGAGCTTTAGAAATCCAGAGGGGCAGATAGCAAGATGGTTAGAAAAACTCCAGGAATACGATTTTGAAATCGAACATAGACCTGGAACTAAGCACCGTAACGCCGATGCACTTTCTAGAAGGCCATGCCCACCTAATTGCACAAATTGCAGTCGACTCGAACAAAACGAGAAGCTCGCTCTAATAAAAGTGGTGCCAGACGACTTGTGCTCCAGAATGAAGGAGGAACAAAACAACGATCCCGTTATTAGGAAGATACTGGAATGGAAAAGAACGGATCAGCGTCCCTTATGGCGAGAAGTATCATCGTCCTCTCCGGTCTTAAAATCATATTGGGCCCAATGGAATTCTTTGACTTTAGACGATGGGCTCCTTAAAAGGATAGTTGAAAACCCTGAAGGCTCAGAAATCAAGAAACAAATTGTGGTCCCAAGAAGTACGGTGCCGGAAATTTTAAAACAACTTCATGATGACATATCTGGAGGACACCTAGGTATTACAAAGACGCTGCAAAAAGTCCGGGATAGATTTTATTGGGTTAATTGCTCCAACGATGTTAAAGATTGGTGCCGCAAATGCACGACGTGTGCTGCTAGCAATGGACCTAATCGTAAACCTAAAGCAGAGATGCAGCAATACCTTGTCGGAAGTCCATTCGAAAGAATCGCCGTAGATGTGTTGGGGCCACTACCAACTAGTGAGGCTGGAAATAAATACATCTTCGTTGTGGTGGACTATTTTTCTAAATGGGTGGAAGCCTACCCTGTTCCCAACCAAGAAGCCCCTACCTTGGCCGATATTCTGGTCAACGAGTTCATTAGCCGTTTTGGGGTACCGTTGGAGCTGCACGCAGATCAGGGAAGAAATTTTGAAAGCAAGCTATTTCAAGAAGTCTGCAAACGATTAGGTATCCATAAAACTAGAACTACAGCGATGCATCCACAGTCTGATGGAATGGTTGAACGAATTAACCGAACCATTGCAAATTATTTATCGAAAGTGGTCTCAGAACATCAGAAAGATTGGGATAAACATATTCCGCTATTTTTAATGGCTATCCGATCGGCTGTCAACGAATCTACGGGTCAGACACCTGCGAAAGTCCTCTTTGGTAGGGAAACAAGATTACCTTGCGATTTGATATATGGGAGCAAGCCTGGTGAAATAGCAACCGGTGAAGGATACGTCGGAGATCTTCAGAAGAAGATCGAAAATATTCATAAACTGGTGCGCCACAAACTACAACTCTCCAGTGACCGGATGAAAAGGTACTACGACTCACGAGCAACAGGAAACACTTATGAACCTGGGGAATTGGTCTGGCTCTATAATCCTCGACGGAAACGGGGTGTGTGTCCGAAACTTCAAAAGAAGTGGGAAGGTCCATATTTGATTAAAAGAGAATCAATGATGTGATCTATCGGATTGTTAGAGTCCCCAAAGGTAAACCCGTCGTAGTCCATCATGATAGGTTGGCGTTATATCAGGGTGACCACAGTGGGGAGGTACAGCAACTTCGGGTAGAGGGTTCGACCAGTTCCGAAGATGACCCTGAAGTCTACTCCGGAGAGTTATTACATTCCGGGAGGAATGAACCTAAGGAGGGGGCAGTGTAACGGGTGACAGATGTGTGACGGATGAATGTGACGGATGATTGTGACAGATGCGCGAGAGGAATGCATGTGTTTTGATGTGGCTGCTTGCCATGAAGGGTAGAGTCCGTGAATGAGGAAGAAGGTTTTGACAGGAGCTCGACATGATTTATAATTATTTTAGGTTGGTAGTTATTCGCGAACATTCTAGTAATATTTGGAATTTATTAAATAGTTATTTTTAGAAAAATCGAGATGTCAAGTATTTTGATATATAAAGCGGGTCATTCGCGGTAGTGAGTTAGTGTTCGTTCAGCTTTTGTGAAGTTTAAAAGTCAAAAGTGACAGTTAGTAATTTGTAACCAGCTGAATTCTTGTATTCTTACAATTTGTAAATAAATTGTGTTCAAAGTCCTCACAAGTGTTTCAATATTTACTTATTCTAATACCTAAATCTTAAACTATCTTATATTCTAAATTTAGCTAGATTTTTAAAATGTTGGTCTATTGGTGGTATGCATATAAGTTTTTAACGTTTACCTTTCCCCTTAGTAAATTGTTATGTGGATTTCTTAAAATATAACTGTTTTCGTAAGCTTTTTCGATTATAAATGGTCCTATAAACGGTAATTTCAATTTTGCACACTCATTATTTCTTTTATTAGCTACCTGTAGTGACCTTTCAATTACCCAATCCCCTTCTTTGAACACTGTTGGTTTCTTTAAATTTTTGTATCTTCTTTTTATATACCGGTCTGCATTTCTTTTTAATCTATTGTTAACCTTCTCAATTAAAGTATTATATTGTTCTTTGTTTTCCATAATCCATGGTCTGTCTGGTTCAATATTTTTCATTAGTTTTATGGGTGTTTCTTGTGTTGTTGTACTTGGTGTATTAATTATGAAATATTCTATGTCTTTAATATTATTTTCCCATTTTCTATGTTCATTATGTGTCAAGATTCTAAGATATTTTATTATTTCTTTTATATACCTCTCTGTAGGATTAGATGCAGGGTGTCTAATACTTGTGAATGTTAGAATAATATTATTTTTATTCATAAAATTTTTAAACCTTTTATTATTAAAATAAGTAGCGTTATCTAAAATACATCTTTTTGGTTTACCTACTTCTTCAAAATACCTTAACATTATTTCACAAATTACTTTAGTGTTTTTTACTAGTGGGTTTAATATAAATAAATTTTGAAAAATTGTCTACAATAACTAAAATATTTTTATTTCCCTGATAACTTTTAATTAAGTTTGACATGAAATCTATTGATATTACTTCTAATGGTTTTTCTGAATTTATTGTTTTTGGTATATTCTCATTGTGAAAATTCTTCTCTTTGCTTAATTGACATATTCCGCAGAATTTGATCACTTCTTTAGTTATTGCTAGATCTTTCTTGCAAATATAGTTTTCCCTCCATATCAGCCATGTTTTCCTAACTCCACAATGTCCATATGATTGATGAATCTCAGTTATTATTTGTTTTGCCAACTCCTTTGTAATGATGTATAGTTCATTTTCTTGTAATCTCTTGTAGTAAATACCATCCTTTTCCAATGCCCTTTGTTTTTCTTTTTCTGATAAACTAATTTGATTCTTCTTTATTTCCTCTAATGAAAATATACCTTCCTGTTGTTTTAAAATATTTAAACCTACTTTAATTGAATTTTTACCTCTTTTATCTTCCCCATCCATTCTACTTAAATAATCTGCCACTATATTTGACTTCCCAGTTACATATTTAATTTCAAAAGAATATTCCTGTAATAATAAAGCCCATCTATGAATTCTATTGTTGCCAAATTTATTATTTAAAATTGATGTTAACGATTGATTATCAGTTTCTATTGTAAATTTATTTCCTAATAAGTAAAATCTAAATTTAGTAACACAAAAAATGATACTCCCTAGTTCTAACTCACTCACACTATAATTTTTCTCATGTTTTTTAGTAGTTCTTGAAATGAACCCAATAGGTACCTCTATATCTCCCTGTCTTTGTATTAAAACCCCAGCATATCTATTTATTGAAGCGTCCGTTTTTAATATGAATGGCAAATTGTAATCTGGATAGTAAATTTTTAACTTATTTTCAAAAACATTTTTAATTTTATTAAAAGCATTTTCCTTTTCTTCATCCCATTTCCATGATACCCCTTTCTTTAACAAATTTATCAACGGCAACTCTAATTCACTAATATTAGGTACTAATCTTTTGAAATAATTTATTGTCCCAAGAAACCCTCTTAATGTTTTTAAATTGTTTGGCGATTTGAATTCTCTAATTAATTTTATTCTGTCTGGATCCATTTCTATACCCTTATCATCTATTTTATATCCCAAATAAATTATGCTTGTTTTAAAAAATTGACATTTGTCCCTATTTAATTTTAAACCTGCTTCATCTAAACTTTTTAATGCAATTTGTAAATGTTTAATGTGTTCTTGTTCATTATTAGAAAAAATTAAAATGTCATCAATATAATGCAAAATGAACTCTTCATATTTATTTAAAATTTGATGTAATGCTCTTACTAATGCAGAACATGCTCCTTGTATCCCGAATGGTACAACACAAAACCGATATATTACCCCATCTACTGAAAAACCTGTAAAATCCCTCGAATCTTTATGTAGTGGTATTAACCAAAAACTATGAACTAAATCTAATTTCGAAAATACTTTAGCATTTGTTATTCTACCTAAAATTGCATCTATTGACATTGGTGCTTCATATTCAGGCACGGTATATTTGTTAATCATTCTGGCATCTAAACATATTCTGATGTCTCCATTCTTCTTTTGTACAACTACTAGCGGATTGATGTACGGTGTATTGCTTCTTTCAATTATTCCATCTTCTTCCAATATTTCCAATTCTTTCTTCACCCTATCTTTTAACTTGTATGGTATAGGATATGTCTTCACTTTAAAATTCTCAATATTTTTTACCTCCATCTTATGTTCATACTTGCAAGCTACTCTTGGCTCCTTGGACATAAGTCTTCTATACTTCAACAACAATTCTTTTACTGTATTGTAATATTTTCCATCACAATCTAAACCATCATTTTCCAATACATCTTCTTCATCTCTTCTACCTATTTCATATCCATAATTTTCTTCTTTATCATTTTCATAATCATTTTTAATACAATTAATACTCTTCTTATTATCTTCTATCTCTTCTACCATATTCATTGATATCCATATACCATCTAACCTTATTTTCTTTTCTTCATAATTGATTATAGTTTCTAATTTTTCTAGTATATCATTACCAATTATTACATCACAATCTAAATTAGGTACAGCTAGTAATTGACAATTTACAATGATTTTATTTAGATTTATTTTAATGTCATAGAGTTTATTTACTTCACACAACTTTTTGTTGTTAATACCGGTTAATACTACCTTTTGAATTTTCATTTCTTTTTCTTTTATATTATTTAATTTTGATATTAATTTTAAATCTATTAAAGAGGTTTCGCTTCCTGTATCAATTAAAATTTGAACTGTTTTGTCATTAATTTTACCCTGAATATACAATAACCCATTATAATGTAATTGATCTAGTTTTTCATTTAAGTTAATGAATTCACTGGGGTGGCATAACGCAAAACTTTAATATAGAAAGCAACATTTTAAAAATCCTGCTGATTAGTAACACTTTCTCTACCAGTGTTCCTTACTCGCTCTACTATAATTTCTTGTCCAACCTGACTCCTTGGCTATCTGTCCAAGCTTCTCCGTCTTCCATTATTTCCATCGTTATGCCTACCATTACTTCTTTCCAGACTTCTTGTCCTATTTTCTTCATTCCTTTCTCTTCTTGTATGATTTACCCTTCTCTGGAATCCATTATTGTTATGAAATTGATTGTTGTTATTGCTTCTATTGTTATTGTTCCCAGTCCTATTTTGATTATTGTTTATATTGTTATTATAGTTATTATATCTTTCCTGTGTATTTCTTGTATTATTGTTATTGTTATAATTATTGTTATTATAATTATTATTGTTATTGTTTCTCCAGTTACTGTTATTATTATTTATATTTGAATTATAATTATTATTACGTCCCCAATTACCTTCATTTGTATTATTTGTTCTGTTCCTATTGTTGTTAAAATTTTCATTATTTGTTCTTTGTTGTCTATTGTAATTTCCCTGTTGTCTTGTTGCGTTTTCGGTTCTCTCTCCTCTTTTTCTTTCTAATCTTTGTAAATATTGACACAAATTGTCCATTGTTTTTATGTTTTGTATTGCAATCGTTTCTGTTACTTGTTCTTTAAAATGTCTGGCCAAATATAACACAATATCTTCTTCAGATAATTTTGGACTTAAGTGCATGACCAAGGAATACAACTGCAAAGCATATGTATTCGGAGAGTTTCCCCTGCTATCGTCATATTTTCCAAAGTACAACCTTTCTCTACTCCGTGATTGTGCATTATTCCCCCAAAAATACTCTAGGAATTTGGACTCGAACTGCTCCATTGTATTTATCTCTTCCTCTTTGCTTATGAACCATATCAGTGCATGTTTTTCCATATGCTCACGAATAATTTCCCTCAAAATTTCCGGTTCTTGTTCCCATCTTATTTTATTTTTAATCATCTTCATAAAAACCACTGGATGTATTTTCTTATAATCTCCATCGAACTTCATGTTGTTATTATTTCCACAATTGATTATCCTTGTTTCTCCAGACATCTTCATCATCTCTCTTTTCATGTTTGAGACCTTTTCTTCCTGTTCTCTCTTCATTTTATTTAAATTGTGTTCCATTTCTATTAATTTTTGTTTATATTCTTTATTTTCCATTTGTTCTACTTCTTCTTGTATATTCTTGATTTCTAATTTAAGTTCCTTCTTAGTTTTCTTGTTTTCTTCTTCTGCAATTTTGAAATTTAACTTTATCTCCTTGCTCAAGTCTTCCTGCACTCCTTGTATATTTTCATTCATTTTCATAATTTCTCGGTCTATCTTCTTGTTATTTTCTTTTACTTCTTCCTTTAAAACTTGTCCATTTTTCTTAATTTCATTTATTTGTTTTAAATTATTTTCTTCTACCTCCATAATTCTTCCAATCATTTCATTTCTGATTTCTCCTTTTGTGTCCTCAATTTTTTGTTCAGCCACTTTTAATTCTTGTCGAATTCTTTTAATTTCATTTAAACTTCCTTTTCTTCCTTCGTCTATCTTCTTTTCCATATTATTTAGTTCCCTCATCATTTCCTTTTTGATTTCTTCTTTATTTTCATTTAAATTTTTGTCCAATTTCTCTAATTTTTCATTCATTTCTTCTTTGGATGTATCTAATTTCTTGTTATTTTCTTCTAGTTTTTTTATTGATTTCTTTGGTCTCCTTTGAATTCTTTTTCATTTCTTCTTTCATTTCCATTAAAAACTTCAATATTTCATCTTGTCCATCAATTTTTTCTGCACTCTTGGTTTTCTGTACTTTTTGTTGTCCTGGTTCATATTGTTCTTTTTCTTTTTCTACTGTCTCTTGTCCTTGTTCTGGTACAGAATCTCCAGCACCTCTGTTTCTTTCTTCATCTATCTGTGTTCCTACTTCTTCTCCTGCCTTCTCTCCTACTTGTTTACCATCTCTCAGTGTCATTTTATCCATTGTAAATGGTTTTATTATGTTTTATCAAATATTAAATATAAAATTTTATTCTAAATAGTTTCAATAGTCAACCTAACCTAACCTAACCTAACCTAACCTAACCTAACCTAACCTAACCTAACCTAACCTAACCTAACCTAACCTAACCTAACCTTAACCAGTGAAATTTTTGTTAGAGCCAATTATTATAACCAATAGTTTTTTTATTAAAGCCCCACGTTGGGCGCCATTTTTGTAATAAATTACAATTATAATGAATGTAAGATTGTATAGATATTGTTTAAATTGTTATAATTATTGTTTTTGTTGTTTTTATAATTTGAAAATTTTATTTTAAAAGTTTTGTGGGGCTATAATTTATGTTTAAATTTATTTCAATTTTTATTTAATCTTTATTCAATTTAAAACACCTTAAAATTTCTTTATTTTATTGATCCTTTTCTGCTTGTAAAAAGAATTATGTTGTTAAACTTAAAATATGTAATTTTATTTATTATTTATTATTAAATTTAGTATATCTAAATCAATCACTTAGCATTTGAGACTCATAACCTCAGTAGTCAGTTCATAATGTAAAATTTAACAATATTATTATTTATTTACTTTGCTTTACCTAAAAGAATTAATGTACCCTTAACCTATTCAATGCGCATCAACCCCCATATAGAGGTACACGTGATCCTTAACGGTTATTTCTGGGGTGAAGAATGTCGAGAAGCGTGTGTTTATTAGTCGTTAAAAAATTTCTTAGTAATATAATGTTCTCAAATCAAGATTATAAAAAATTGTTTAACGATACTGAAATATATTACTCACAATGTTTTATAGGAGTTATGAAAGTGATATAAGTGAATAAAGTTAAAAACATACCCTAAATCACTTGTTGCTGACGGTAAAGGATGGAAACTTTTCGTGGCGGCTTCCCAGACTCGGCTTCTTACCATTAGATAATTTACACCACGTGCAAATGCCTCCTTGGACGGATACCAATCAGGATTATAACTACTGGATATTATTTCTCCTTGGTTTCTTCCAGTTTTTATTATTATTACAGGTTAGTCAAAAAATTTAATTTTTCTTCTTAGGATTTATTATTTTATTGGTCGGTACACAATTTCCATTTACAATTTTTCCAATAAGTTTGTTTGAAAATACATTATATAATTGATCATATTAATTTTCAGCCATCTTTTATTTTTAACAGTCATCGGCCATTGTTTTTATGATAATTTTAAAATTGACTGGCGTGGATTGGCCTTTTGATGAATTTAGAGTGACCTCGATTTTCCTTTTTCCTGGGCTTATATACCCTCGCCCAAAAAATCGAATAATGGCCGCCTTTTCGAGCGTATTTTGTTTTTTATAACCCCACTTACATCAAATTTTTGAAAAATTGACTTTTTAATTAGACATTTTCTGACCTTATAATTGTTACAAATCAATTCTGTATCACTTATTTGATTATAAAATAACATTTTTAGAATTTTAAAATCGAATCTTCCCTATAAAAATTGCTGACTTTATGGAGTAAACAATGTCGGCCATTTTGACAATTATCAATATTAAATTTAACAATTATGAGCTAATATCTCATCTTGGCCATTAATTTTAACAAAAACTGAAAATTTATATATCCTGATATAATCATATAACCTTATTTCTTAATGACGCCGCTTACTTTAGTTTTTATTAACATTTTAAATTTACTGCGTCGTAACGATTCAAATACAAAATTTATCAAATAAACGAATTAATAACATTCAAAGTCATCAAAGAACAACCTAAAATTAATTATCTTACAACAACATATAATAATAACAAATAGTACCGTCAATTAATCCTCTAATATTAAGTTTATGTCTTTCCACTACAAGCACATCTTTTAAGTTTATAATCCGCAAGTTTTTTATCATCACTTCACTATTTACAGTGTTTTTCATTGACTTTATCATTCATAATGTCCTTGATTAAGCTTTTATTAAACAGTCTTAGCTTGTAAACAAAAAACATCACTTTCTTACAGATGCGTTCTTACATGTAATATATCTCAACATCTTTCTTTATTTTTTTAGATTTAGTCTCAAGCATTGCATTTTATCAAAACTGAGATGTACCAGAATATAGGAATTACTGGACTTGTACTGTCATCCGATACATTATAATACAGGACTCATCACTTGATGCTTAATTGAATTAGAAAATATTGTTCAGGTAAGTAAAATTTATTTATCAAATTATAATCATTTCTATGATTTATTTATTTTGCTCTAACAGCTAAAATTAGTTTGTTGAGGTTTAAATTTTGTACCTTATATTACTAACTAAATACAGTTTAATATTCTCTACTTTATGTAATAATTTTAAATAACCTACTCCTACTTGTTCTCATTTTATAACTACCTATTAAAAAAATTATTGAACTTATTATTATTTTAACATTGATTATAACTTATTTGGATTTTAATTTAAATAACTTAATATAACTAAAATAGTTGGTTTCTTACTAATATTGTATTTCTATGATTCATTATTAACATATTCTAATACACATTTGCTTTTTATTTTTAGCTTAAACAAAATAGTATCTTGGACTTTGATTCTTGGATCGACTACTGGTGTTAGTGCTCATTCTTATGAACTCATTTTATCAAGATAGTTTTGTGTTCTTGTGTGAATTAAGATTTACTGGATTGGCTCAAATAAAGAAATTTCTGGTGTATTGATCATTTAATGAAAAGTTTTGAAAATAACATCCATGACTAGTAATTCATTTCAACTCAAGTTATTTATTTGGTAAGTTATTTTTATTATTATTTTAAAACATTACAATATATACTTAGATAATATACAAAAGGCAAATGATATGATAAATAAATAGCTTACTAAAGCTGAGCTATTAGAAGCAGGTATACACTAAAAGCTCATTACAGGATATCTAAAATATTTTAGCAAAATTCATTAAGTGAAGCAGAAGATGTTATCCAAAACAATCCTCTTTACATAACTGGTTCCCATAGAACCAATCTTATAAATAATATTCAGTAACTATATAGCAGAAAAATTCAAATTCGCAAAGGGATCTATGGTATTAACAGAAGAACTTAACACTTTATATAATCTATTCGTTACTGTCACAGACGACTCATTAAATTAAAAACTAATTTCGTACAAGATACACAACCACCATTTATTTGTTTATCTGATCTGATATAATTTGCTTGAAATATTCACCAAAATAAAATACTTAAAAGCAAATAGAAGAGCATAGGAAAAAAATTAAAATAAAGATCAAACGCACCCTGATCCTTTGATCCCACCCACTACTACCGCAAAGTTGTGATAAATACTACCATCAAATTATTACAAACTTATTTAAACTAGTAATGTAGAGTATTGAACTTTTGAGAAAATTTTAGGTTTTTTTACAGGAATTAAATTTAAAAATATAATTTTTTTTGGATCTGTATAATTACTGACATATTATTAGACTCTATACTTTGACCTAATAAGATCTTATCTTAACTTTGCCGGTAATAATTAATACCTTCCTTACTTTGTGGATGTCCATAATATTAAGAACACTAAACAAATAATTGCAACAGAACTTCTACAAAGTTATTTGTTTAATGTTCTTAATAAGTATGATGTAGATTTTAATAAGAAAAGTTTTTATAAAGTTAATGCAAACAACACAGTTTTAAATGCAATCCAATATGTTACCTATTGGATACATATTATTTGTATCATTTTAAGAAAGAGAAGGAGATCAAAAAACAATACTATTAGTGTTTAAGGTTACATATTCTAATCATAAATTCAAATAAACATGTATATATACCGTAAAACATTAGCAGTTTAAATACTAACCAATTTTACTGTAGTTTTGTTCTTCGTTGGGTTCTTTCCTATCAAACGATTCGTTTTCAATATAACTGGGAAACATTTTTTCCAAGAGACTATTGCTGCTATTAATGTCAACAAAATCAGGACCAAAAGAAAAATCTTCCAAATTAATCGACAAATTTTTCATATATAATTTTTCCTTTTCATCTTAAACATAAAATAATGTAAACAATACAAGAAATAAATTTCTATAAGGTGTAGTCAATAAAAAAAAAACTGAAAAAGTGGAAAATTGTTTCCACCTGCACCTAGGGTAAGGAAACAGTTTCTATACTGTACAAAATACTTGTTTTTCTACGCCCATGTCTGTAAACGTCAAAAATCCATTGTTAACATTACTTGTAAGTGACATTTAACAATAACATACACGTAATGAGATTTCATAACATACACGTTCATTTAGATAAGAAAACTTAAATTTCTTTGTTTAATCAAATTGCAATAAAATTTTTATCTATGTACCACTATATTTGGTCTATTTACATACTTTTAGTAAATAAAAAAACATAAAAGAGCATTTGGTACTAGCGAAATTCCTTTTAAATTAAAAGAGTAATGCACCCAAATGTAGGCAACACATTATTGAAATCTAATAACATACACATGTGTTTAATGTTTGTTTAATCAAATTGCAATGAAATTTTTATCTACGTACTATTTTATTTGGTCTATTTACATACTTTTCGTGAATTGAAAAACATAAACTAAAATTATTATTAAATAATTGTGATTTCTTTATTTCATAGAAGAAATTAGATCAGCGCAGAAAAAGTATAGTACATTACACAAGTTGTAATCCCATTAGACACTCCCCTACTAAAAAATTTGTACTAAGAAATTTTTTTTTAAATAATAAATGCTTAGTTACAAAAGTGATTATTTGATACCTGTGACTGATTTTGATATACTATTATGTTTAAAAATAGCATGAAAAAAGCTTTAATTAAAAAAAAAACTATCAAGATTTATAAAAATAACGTCAAAGGCCGTCAAAGTAAAATTCAAAAACATCATTTTTACATAAAATTATGACGGGTCGGGTAGTCTTTTATTTTTTTTTATCTTCAGAATTTGCATCATATCTATGGACGATGGTATGTATGTAAACAACGATAAGTAGGTATCGTATCGTAAAAATTAATTATATTATATTTTAATAAAAACTAACAATTTGAGTAATTTACAAATAGATACATTTCTAATTTGAAAATAAACATTTTAGTGAAATGTATATATTGTTGTAACCTGGGAGGTTACGTATATTTTATTTTACTATTGTACTTTACTAATATTCTTTATACTTTAATGTTAATTATTATTGCATTATATTTCAAATAATCAATATTTCATTTAACCATATTTTTATTGTTTTATATTTTTATCATTACTTTCGCCCACATGATGCCTCGAGTAAGAGACCTGTTATTTAAGACTCATTCTTATCAACTTGATTTTTACTTTAATGTCACGAATTAAATATGATACAAATGTATATTCTTATATCATATGTAACTTTTTGTTATGTCAAGCTCGCTTCTTAGAACGTATATTCAGTCTCGAAAGGAAATAAGTTTTAGTTTCACTTTTTCGCTTAGAAACTGCCTGTTTTTGTAAATTAAGTTATTTTTAAAATATCGAAACTTATTTTCTTCTTGAGTAGCAACGATTGTTAAAACCATATGTAGAAACAGAACATAATAAGAATTGTAATAGTAACGATCAATGTAACAGAAGTGTTATTTAGTCACAACAGAAATTTTTGGTGGCAGCGGTGAAGGATTTTCCAGATTTCGAGGAATTTGGCGAACCTTTGTGATTGTGTTGAAGAAAACTTGGTCTGAGGACACGTTTCCAAGGAAGCGCAACGGTAATCAAGAAGGTTTAAATCCTATTTTGAATCAATTTTGAAAAGTAAAACGCAACAAAGATACAGTTCCACGTATTATAAACTACAACAATTGATCCAGTTATCTAAGTCCTCTGAAGAGGAGTTTTGTGCGAAGTATATTCGAGTTCCATGATTTCGAGAAGACTACATGTGATTTTCCTGTAAGTAGTATTTTTGTTTGATATTTTAATAGCCAAAATTTTTTTTACCATTTTATTTAACTTAAAGAAAAAAATATAACAATGACAGATCCAACTCCTAACTTATCGCAAACCAATAACGATAAATATGTATCAATCGATACTGCTATTAAATTAACGATTTTCTAGACAATTGCGAAATGGCTTTTAAATCTGTAGTAAGAGTAAGTAAAAATATCTTGTTTAATTTAATAAAAACTAAATTAACCGGTAGAGCGCGTTCACTTACTAAATATAGAGATTTTTCCGCCTGGGATGAATTATAAAATTACTTGGAAGATGTTTTTTCAGAAAAACGATCAATTAGCTTTTGGCAACTTGAACTTAATCAATGTAGGCAATCAAAAAATGAAGATATTGCAAGTTACAGTAACAGAATCGAAAAATGTTTATCTAATTTAGTCGATGCATCAACAGTCGGAAAAACTAATAATGTAGCCCGCGAAATTTCCTTATTGCTAAGAGCATTAAACGTATTTATACAAGGTTTAGTTGATCCTATAAGAATACCTATAAAAGCTAGAAATCCTAATACTTTAGAAGACGCCATAGAATTAGCGCGAGAAAAAGAGCGGCAAGGTTTAAGTCTTAGAAACAGAGTTCAATTTAATTTTAATAAGTCAAACATTAACTGTCACTATTGTAAGAAATCAGGTCATTTAGAAAAAGACTGCTATCTAAAAAGAAAAGTACCAAATAGTCCATTCAATAACACTCGAAATTATCAAAATTTTCAAAATAAGCCAAATAGAACTTTTCACATAGAATCGCGGAATGTAGGAAAAGAATATAAAACGAGTCTCAAAGACAAAATAATTCGATTTCGGGAAACGATCAGCGCCCGTCGGTCAGTGGCCAATCGACTCGCAGGGTTCCCAATAGAAACGACCACGCAAAGTGTAAACAATCAGGAATCTATTTCTAAACCTGAAATTTTTGTTAGTTCGTTCGTGACCCATTAGATTTAAAATACGTAAATTTAAATTTAAATATAACAAACGCTAATAATAATAAATTTCTTGTAGATACTGGAGCATCAGTAAACCTCTTAAAGATATCGTGTGTAAAACCAGATCAATTTGTATATAAAAATCTAGTAACAGACATTTCTGGTATAAGCGAATCAAAAATTATAACTTTAGGTGTTGTGTTTGATAGTATTGATGATATTATCATATGTTTTCATTTAGTTAGCGATACCTTTCCATTTCCATATAAATCTGAAGGTATTTTATCAAACGAATTTTTCGCTCTTACGAATTCGATAATTAGTAATGAAAGAAATTGTATTTATTTTAATAAAGTGATCAGATTCGTCAATCATTATGATAAAACAAACCACGATACGACAAACTTACAGAAGTCGTCGAACCTAACCTTGTTGAATCTAATTTCGTTGAACCTAATTTTGTTAAATCCAATTTAGTTATGCCTAGCATTGAGAAATCTAATTTAGTTGAATCTAACTTAGTTGAGCCTAATTTCGTTAAACCTAATTTCGTTGAACCTAATTTCGTTGAAACTAAAAACAGTGAATCTAATTTTGGTAAAAATAAAATAAATATTCCCGCACGATGTGAACAAATATTAGCGGTAAATTGTTCGGTAGATAAAACTTGTTCAGATTATATTTGTGAAGGTAAATAAATTGTAAACGGTGTTTTTCTAAGTCACTGTGTTACAAGAGTTAATAGAGATACATGCTATGTTAGTTTTATGAACGTTTTAGATCACCCTGTAGAATTTGAATGTCCCATTTTAAAATTAGAACCCATATCTTTAGAAGATAATAGTAATACAAATTTAATATACAATATCAACAATAATAGTAAAAGAGTAGAAAAAGTATTAGAATCGTTACGTTTAGAACATTTAAATATCGAGGAAAAAAATTCTTTATTGGATGTCATTTACCAATATTCTGATATTTTTCATTTAGAGGGAGAAATTTTAACAAGTACAACTGCAGTAAAACATAAAATTCCTTTGAAAGCAAATTCAGAACCTGTAAATGTAAAACAGTATCGGCTACCATTTAGCCAACGTGAAGAAATAGAAAGACAAACAGAACAAACGCTAAAAGACTGAATAATAATAGAAAGTCAAAGTCCTTATAACTCACCTCTTTTAGTAGTAAAGAAAAATCAAATCAACCTAATGGTAAACCCCTTTGGCGCATTGTAGTAGATTATAGAAAAGTTAATGAAAATACCATCGGTTATTCCTTCCCATTACCAAATATAACTGACATTTATGATCAATTAGGTCATTCGAAATATTTTAGCACCTTAGATTTGTCTAGCGGTTACCATCAGATTGAAATGGATCCATCAGATCAACACATTACGGCTTTTAGTACTAATTCAAAACATTTCGAATATAAGAGAATGCCTTTTGGCCTAAAATCAGCTCCGTCTACATTTCAAAATTTAATTAACACTGTTATGTCAGGAATCCAAAATGTTAAAGCTTTCGCCTATTTAGATGATATTTGTATTTATAGTAGTAAACTAAAAGATCATTGCGAAAAACTAGTCAAAGTATTTGATAGACTTCGTCAATATAATTTAAAATTAAGCCCGCAAAAATGTGAAATTCTTAAGAAAGAAGTCCTTTATCTTGGTCATAAAATAACTGATCATAAAATAACAATGGGAAAAAGTTAGAATGATGATTAGATATCTGTATAGAAATACCAAAATTAAATTTTTTATTTATCATAATAATATCATTTGTAATGAATCTGTGACGGAAAAAGAGAAATTAAAATAATTAAAAAAAATCACGATATACCCACCGGAGGTCATCCAGGAGTTAGTCGTATGTATAAACGTATTAGAAAAAATTATAACTGGAAAAATTTAAAAGCCGATATAAAAAATTATGTTTAAAAATGTGAGTCTTGTCAAAAAAATAAATCATTAAATAGAAAGATAAAGATGCCATTGCAAATTACTGATACGCCAGAAATTGTATTTGAAAAAGTTTATATGGACATAGTAGTTCCATTACCCATTAGCGAAAACAATAATAGATATATTTTAACCTGTCAAGATGCTTTAAGTAAATTTTTGGAGACCATTCTCTTACCGAACATAGAAGCTGAAACTATCGCGTTAAAATTAGTTACGGAAGTTATTTGTAGGCACGGTATAATGAATTTCATTGTAACGGATCAAGGGTCAAATTTTATGTCAGAAGTATTTACTGAATGCTGTAAACTTTTAAAAATAAAGAAGGTAAATTGTACCGCGTATCATCCCGAATCAAATTCTGTTGAAAGAAATCACAGAACCGTAGCGGAATACTTGAGAAGTTTTTTAAATTCAAATAAAACCGATTGGTGTAGTTGGCTACCCTTTAATGTTTTTTGTTATAATACAACCCCGCATAGTACGACGACCTTCACTCCATTTGAATTATTGTATGGTAGAGAGGCGCGTCTTTCAAGTTCAATTTTAAGCCCCCCAACATTTTCTTACACTTACGATGATTTTCTAAATGATTTAAAATTAAAATTACAAATTACAAGACAGCATGCTCGAGAAAACTTAGAAAAACGCAAGGAGAATAGCAAAAACTATTACGATAAACATTCAAAAAATATCAAATATCAAGTCGGAGATAAAGTATTATTGACTGATGAGTCTACAAAGTCTAGTAGTAGTAAAAAATTATTCCCGCGATTTACAGGGCCGTACAAAATTGTTTCGGTTGATTCTAATGTAAACTGTACTATTAAATACGGAAAAAAATTAATGAAAGTACATAATAATCGTTTAAAACCGTACTATCAAAAATAAAATAAAAAAAATTATTAATTTTATTGTTACAGGGTTATCGGGACAATAGGAAGTTTGATGACCATGGATAATGCCGATTTTGCCAAAAAGAAATATTCATTTTCGGAAATTAACCATTCATCCGGAATACATTACGAACATTTAGGTAGCTCTCAATTGTATAATGATTTGTATGAAATTATAACTTATATAGATATGTTTGAACATAATGAAAAATTAGAAATTTTACAGTCATATCATACGCGTACCAAGACTTATTGTCAACATAAAGTTTATGCGCTTAAAATAGGAGATTTATGTGATAATTTCTTACAAATGACTAAACCTGTTCTCGAAAAAATTGAAAATAAAAGAAATTTATTAAATCAATTAGTAGGTCATATTTTGGACGGTGAAATGCATAATAATAGACAAAAACGTGGACTATTTAATTTTGTAGGTAAAGCAGCTAAGTTTTTATTCGGTCATTTAGACGATGACGATGCTGAATATTATAATAAAAAAATTAATCAGTATAATAAAAATAAGCAAAATTTAGCTACAATACTAAAGGATCAAAGTCATGTAATTAAAACAACCATATCCAATTTTAATAATACTATTTTCACTTTAAATAATAATGAAAGAATTTTAAAAGAGAACTTAGAAAAGATTGAAAAATTTGTTAGCACTGAAATGAAAGATATAACATTATTAGAAACCAGACAAATCATCGATGAACATTTTTCTAATTTTGTCATGATATACGTGCAATATCAACTTGAAACACATGCTCTTATAAATGCTATTTTATCAGCCCAATCCGGTGAGCTTAATCCATTTATTTTAACACCCGAAAAGCTTATGTTCGAATTACAAAATATTTCGGCTAATAGTTATTTACATTTTCCCATAATTCCTAATATGGACAACGCCCATATATTTTTAAATTTCATAAAACTTAGTGTGTTTTATAAAAATGGTCGTTTAGTATATATTTTATCTATACCTATGACAGATAATCAGAATTATGATATATATAAGCTTACTCCATTACCCGTTCATATTAGCGAACAAAAATATATTTTTATGGTACTAACCCTTACTGTGTGAAAATTCATCTTATTCAGAACAATAAACAACTAAAAGGTTGTATTAACTTTCACTATTTATTCTATAAATTGCAATGACAGCCGTTTCGCTATCGAAATAGCATCGTCAGATTGACATATTGAAGTTACACTTTGTTTGTTTGTAACTAGGTACTTGATGTTGATAGGTAGTTAAGGCTAGACCAAGTAAGGAAGTAATAAGACATAACAATATTAAAGCCTAGATGTTATTAGCCCTAAGGGATTATCCTGGATGTATTTCCCTCTAAGATCAGTATAACTGTGCAATGATATAGAAAAACCAGGAAAAAAACCATATCCTGCTGATCTTTACATTAACTTAATATATTTGTGTTATAATTACGTCTTATCTATGTATAAAATAATGACTCAATCAAAGTAAACAGTTTAATAGTGGTGAACTTCCAAGATTTATTTGTTCATTAACTACTTTATATTGTTGATCTGCTAGATGTCTTTTGATTTCAAGTTCTTCGAGGAAATCTAAATTTTGTTTTTTATCACAGGTGTGTAATATTTGAATGTCATTAGTGTGTATGAGTGAGTGTGGATGTTCAAGAACGTGTTTGGCATAGTTTGACTTATCTGGTTGTTGTAATCTATATGCTCTTAAATGTTCATTGAATCTTATTTCAAAATTTCTTTGTGTTTGACCTATATATACAGCATTACATTTTGGACAATTAATTTTGTAAACACCAGATTTTTTTAATTTAGGTAATTTTGTTTTTACATTTAACAATTTTGTACCAACATTATTGTGTGATTTGAATGAAATTATTGCAGATGTTGCCGAAGATATTATTTTTGAAATTGTATTAGAAATATTTCCACAATATGTTAACTTTTATAACTTTAAATTTCTTTTGGTTGTTGAGGGAATATTAGTTGTAGTGACACTTTCTGTTCTTTCTTATTAATTAATTTATTTATCAAATGTATTGTATAGCCATTAGATATTGCTATTTGTTTTATAATCTCAATTTCTTTATTAAAATTATTTTTGTTTATTGGAATTGAAAATGCTCCATGTGTCATAGAATTATAAGCTGCTAATTTATGTGATATAGGATGATTTGAATGATATGGTATGGTTACATCTGTTTGTGTTGGTTTTCTGTATGTTGAATAGTTTAATAAATTAGTAACTTTTTCAATTCTCAAATCTAGAAAATTAATTGAATTATTTTCTTCAACTTCTAAAGTAAAATTAATTTTAGGATGCAAGGTATTTATATAATTAAAAAATATATCTAGCTGTCGTTCGCTACCTACAAATCCTGCTAACACATCATCAACATATCTATACCAAAATACAATATTATTTTAATAAGTAGAATTAAAGATTTTGCTTTCTAAATTATCCATAAAAATATTTGCTAAAATTGGAGAAATGGGACTTCTCATTGGAAGACCTTCATTTTGAATATATACTTTCTGATCAAAAGTAAAATAATTTTGGCTAATGCATACATTAAATAGGTCAATTATATCTGATATTATACTTGGATGGATATTTCTTTCATCTAATAGCTTTTTAACTAGAACTATACATTCTTTAGGAGGTATTTTAGAGAACATATTAGTTACATCAAACGATACTAATTTAGTATTATTTTGTAAATTACATTTATTAAATTTATTTATCAAATCTAATGAATTTTGTACTAAATATTTAGATGTGTAACCATAATTATTTAGAATAGTATTTAATTTTTTAGCTACCTTAGTATTAGGAGTGTTAACATACGAAACTACAGGTCTAATCGGTTTTGACTCTTTATGTAATTTAATAGTTCCATTTTTGGAAAATTTTTCAACCAAATAAAAAACATATAAATAATTCAAATTATATATATGACTATGATAAAAAATACCTTATTAATAAAAATCCTCAATGTCCAGAATTATATGGAACTATTAAATTACATAAAGAGTCAAAACCGATTAGACCTGTAGTTTCGTATGTTAACACTCTTAATACTAAGGTAGCTAAAAAATTAAATACTATTCTAAATAATTATGGTTACACATCTAAATATTTAGTACAAAATTCATTAGATTTGATAAATAAATTTAATAAATGTAATTTACAAAATAATACTAAATTAGTATCGTTTGATGTAACTAATATGTTCTCTAAAATACCTCCTAAAGAATGTATAGTTCTAGTTAAAAAGCTATTAGATGAAAGAAATATCCATCCAAGTATAATATCAGATATAATTGACCTATTTAATGTATGCATTAGCCAAAATTATTTTACTTTTGATCAGAAAGTATATATTCAAAATGAAGGTCTTCCAATGAGAAGTCCCATTTCTCCAATTTTAGCAAATATTTTTATGGATAATTTAGAAAGCAAAATCTTTAATTCTACTTATTAAAATAATATTGTATTTTGGTATAGATATGTTGATGATGTGTTAGCAGGATTTGTAGGTAGCGAACGACAGCTAGATATATTTTTTAATTATATAAATACCTTGCATCCTAAAATTAATTTTACTTTAGAAGTTGAAGAAAATAATTCAATTAATTTTCTAGATTTGAGAATTGAAAAAGTTACTAATTTATTAAACTATTCAACATACAGAAAACCAACACAAACAGATGTAACCATACCATATCATTCAAATCATCCTATATCACATAAATTAGCAGCTTATAATTCTATGACACATGGAGCATTTTCAATTCCAATAAACAAAAATAATTTTAATAAAGAAATTGAGATTATAAAACAAATAGCAATATCTAATGGCTATACAATACATTTGATAAATCAATTAATTAATAAGAAAGAACAGAAAGTGTCACTACAACTAATATTCCCTCAACAACCAAAAGAAATTAAAAGTTATAAAAGTATTATATATTGTGGAAATATTTCTAATACAATTTCAAAAATAATATCTTCGGCAACATCTGCAATAATTTCATTCAAATAACACAATAATGTTGGTACAAAATTGTTAAATGTAAAAACAAAATTACCTAAATTAAAAAAATCTGGTGTTTACAAAATTAATTGTCCAAAATGTAATGCTGTATATATAGGTCAAACACAAAGAAATTTTGAAATAAGATTCAATGAACATTTAAGAGCATATAGATTACAACAACCAGATAAGTCAAACTATGCCAAACACGTTCTTGAACATCCACACTCACTCATACACACTAATGACATTCAAATATTACACACCTGTGATAAAAAACAAAATTTAGATTTCCTCGAAGAACTTGAAATCAAAAGACATCTAGCAGATCAACAATATAAAGTAGTTAATGAACAAATAAATCTTGGAAGTTCACCACTATTAAACTGTTTACTTTGATTGAGTCATTATTTTATACATAGATAAGACGTAATTATAACACAAATATATTAAGTTAATGTAAAGATCAGCAGGATATAGTTTTTTTCCTGGTTTTTCTATATCATTGCACAGTTATACTGATCTTAGAGGGAAATACATCCAGGATAATCCCTTAGGGCTAATAACATCTAGGCTTTAATATTGTTATGTCTTATTACTTTCTTACTTGGTCTAGCCTTAACTACCTATCAACAGCAAGTACCTAGTTACAAACAAAGTGTAACTTCAATATGTCAATCTGACGATGCTATTTCGATAGCGAAACGGCTGTCATTGAAATTTATAGAATAAATAGTGAAAGTTAATACAACCTTTTACTTCCTTACTTGGTCTAGCATTAACTACCCATCAACATCAAGTACCTAGTTACAAACAAACAAAGTGTAACTTTAATATGTCAATCTGACGATGCTATTTCGATAGCGAAACGGCTGTCATTGCAATTTATAGAATAAATAGTGAAAGTTAATACAACCTTTCTGTTGTTTATTGTTCTGAAAAATATATTTTTATTCAACCCTCTAGTAAGTACTTGGCTATTAACAATGTTAAACAAAAATATCTGCTACTTTCTGAAAAACAATTTTTAACTTGTGTAGAATATGTTAAGTATAACTTTATATGTAAACAGGAAACTCCATTATTATTGTCTCATCAACATGGAAGTTGTGAGGTCAAATTATTTTATGCAACGAGTTCGGTTCCCATTAACTGTGATAATAGCTTAGGTTTTTTTTTTTGGAAAATTTTTCAACCAAATAAAAAACATAAATAATTCAAATTATATATATGACTATGATAAAAAATACCTTATTAATAAAAATCCTCAATGTCCAGAATTATATGGAACTATTAAATTACATAAAGAGTCAAAACCGATTAGACCTGTAGTTTCGTATGTTAACACTCCTAATACTAAGGTAGCTAAAAAATTAAATACTATTCTAAATAATTATGGTTACACATCTAAATATTTAGTACAAAATTCATTAGATTTGATAAATAAATTTAATAAATGTAATTTACAAAATAATACTAAATTAGTATCGTTTGATGTAACTAATATGTTCTCTAAAATACCTCCTAAAGAATGTATAGTTCTAGTTAAAAAGCTATTAGATGAAAGAAATATCCATCCAAGTATAATATCAGATATAATTGACCTATTTAATGTATGCATTAGCCAAAATTATTTTACTTTTGATCAGAAAGTATATATTCAAAATGAAGGTCTTCCAATGAGAAGTCCCATTTCTCCAATTTTAGCAAATATTTTTATGGATAATTTAGAAAGCAAAATCTTTAATTCTACTTATTAAAATAATATTGTATTTTGGTATAGATATGTTGATGATGTGTTAGCAGGATTTGTAGGTAGCGAACGACAGCTAGATATATTTTTTAATTATATAAATACCTTGCATCCTAAAATTAATTTTACTTTAGAAGTTGAAGAAAATAATTCAATTAATTTTCTAGATTTGAGAATTGAAAAAAGTTACTAATTCATTAAACTATTCAACATACAGAAAACCAACACAAACAGATGTAACCATACCATATCATTCAAATCATCCTATATCACATAAATTAGCAGCTTATAATTCTATGACACATGGAGCATTTTCAATTCCAATAAACAAAAATAATTTTAATAAAGAAATTGAGATTATAAAACAAATAGCAATATCTAATGGCTATACAATACATTTGATAAATAAATTAATTAATAAGAAAGAACAGAAAGTGTCACTACAACTAATATTCCCTCAACAACCAAAAGAAATTAAAAGTTATAAAAGTATTACATATTGTGGAAATATTTCTAATACAATTTCAAAAATAATATCTTCGGCAACATCTGCAATAATTTCATTCAAATCACACAATAATGTTGGTACAAAATTGTTAAATGTAAAAACAAAATTACCTAAATTAAAAAATCTGGTGTTTACAAAATTAATTGTCCAAAATGTAATGCTGTATATATAGGTCAAACACAAAGAAATTTTGAAATAAGATTCAATGAACATTTAAGAGCATATAGATTACAACAACCAGATAAGTCAAACTATGCCAAACACGTTCTTGAACATCCACACTCACTCATACACACTAATGACATTCAAATATTACACACCTGTGATAAAAAACAAAATTTAGATTTCCTCGAAGAACTTGAAATCAAAAGACATCTAGCAGATCAACAATATAAAGTAGTTAATGAACAAATAAATCTTGGAAGTTCACCACTATTAAACTGTTTACTTTGATTGAGTCATTATTTTATACATAGATAAGACGTAATTATAACACAAATATATTAAGTTAATGTAAAGATCAGCAGGATATGGTTTTTTTCCTGGTTTTTCTATATCATTGCACAGTTATACTGATCTTAGAGGGAAATACATCCAGGATAATCCCTTAGGGCTAATAACATCTAGGCTTTAATATTGTTATGTCTTATTACTTCCTTACTTGGTCTAGCCTTAACTACCTATCAACATCAAGTACCTAGTTACAAACAAACAAAGTGTAACTTCAATATGTCAATCTGACGATGCTATTTCGATAGCGAAACGGCTGTCATTGCAATTTATAGAATAAATAGTGAAAGTTAATACAACCTTTTAGTTGTTTATTGTTCTGAAAAATATATTTTTATTTAACCCTCTAGTAAGTACTTGGCTATTAACAATGTTAAACAAAAATATCTGCTACTTTCTGAAAAACAATTTTTAGCTTGTGTAGAATATGTTAAGTATAACTTTATATGTAAACAGGAAACTCCATTATTATTGTCTCATCAACATGGAAGTTGTGAGGTCAAATTATTTTATGCAACGAGTTCGGTTCCCATTAACTGTGATAATAGGTTAGTTAATTTAGATCAAAATATATGGCATCAACTTTCAACAAAAAATGCTTGGATATATGTATTAGTTTCTTCTGAAAGAATTCCAATAAATTGTCAAAATGAAGTTTTTATTGAATTAATAAAAGGTACAGGTGTCCTAGAACTTACTGAAAATTGTAAAGCTTTCACATCTAATGCCTTATTAATCCTTCATAAAATTCACTCAAGTACCTTAAACATAAATCATAATTTTATTCCAACTGTTAATTTAATTAGTGATTGTTGTGTCGAAGATGAAAAGATAAAAAGATTAAATATTTCTACTTTAAAGCAGTTAGTGCATTTAGATGATTTAAATTTAGCAAGTCAAAAGTTAACAGAAGTTGATGAAGAATTAAATAATATGCTTTGGTTTCCCAGCACGTTGACATCTAGTACTAGTGTTTTAACTATTTTGTTTATTATAATTTTATTAGTTACGTTTTGTTGCTGTTGTTATAAGGAATGTAGTTTAGGTATAAAATGTTGCGAAGCTCTTCCTGGTATATTTATTAGAATAAATAATAATTCGCCAGCTCCTAGATTTTCGGAGGCAGTTGTTCAATTTAGCAGCCCAAAAATTGCTTCAATACAATATACAGATTCAACATCCTCAGAAAGTATTAGAACACTCCCGATTATTGGACGGAAAAACATAATAGATTTCACATCTTAGAAGATGTTCAATCTTCTTCTAAGAGGGGAAGTGTTGTAACCTGGGAGGTTACGTATATTTTATTTTACTATTGTACTTTACCAATATTCTTTATACTTTAATGTTAATTATTATTGCATTATATTTCAAATAATCAATATTTCATTAAACCATATTTTTATTGTTTTATATTTTTATTACTTTCGCCCACATGATGCCTCGAATAAGAGACCTGTTATTTAAGACTCATTCTTATCAATTTGATTTTTACTTTAATGTCACGAATTAAATATGATACAAATGTATATTCTTATATCATATGTAACTTTTTGTTATGTCAAGCTCGCTTCTTAGCACGTATATTCAGTCTCGAAAGGAAATAAGTTTTAGTATCACTTTTTTGCTTAGAAACTGCCTGTTTTTGTAAATTAAGCTATTTTTAAAATATCGAAACTTATTTTCTTCTTGAGTAGCAACGATTGTTAAAACCATATGTAGAAACAGAACATAATAAGAATTGTAATAGTAAATATCAATGTAACAGAAGTGTTATTTAGTCAAGGAAATAAACAAAGTATTGGTTATCCCAAAGTTTTATTCTTCAACCACTGTTGATCTGTGGATCACAACAATATAGCACTGACATTTGATACAAAGTGACGCCTAATATATTTTTTAAATTAAGCAAATCTTAATTTTTTTAAATTATTTTTTACTACATAATTTAATTTAACACAAAAAATTAATTCTAGTATGTAATTAAAATTTGATATGAAAGATAATTTATTCTTAATTCAAAAATATATTATAATAACGGACATAAATAAACGGCCAAATACATTTTAAACAATAAAAAACATATTTGAAAATTCTATAGATAACATAATATATAGTAACATATATGATGTTATAATTGTAATTGGGTTCATGAGTTTATTGCAATTTAATGAAAATTGGTTGCAAAGTCATTCATAAGAGAGAGAACATTAATTGAATATTTAAATCCAAGAGTAACAAATATGCCTATTATTATACAGGGTGTTTCAAAAAAAGGTAACACCGTCTCTAGGATAGGTATCCTAGAGACGGTGTATCCTATTTACGTAAATTGGCCAAAAGAACAGGAGTGTGTTGAAATAGCTAATGATTTTTATTTAAAAGCAGGTTTTCCTGGTAAGAGTTGTTATGTTAATACTAACTTAACATGTAAATGCATTATATTTTTATTTTATAGATGTAATTGGTACGGTAGACGGATGTCATATTTCCTGTAAAGTTCCAAATCTGCAGCATGATAGTTATGCAGACAGAAAATTTAATCATTCCATAAATTTACAGGGAATATGTACAGCATCAAATATCTTTATAGATATTAGTGTTGGATGGCCAGGGTCGATTCATGATGCCAGAGCAAATATTAAGTTAATACAGGGTGTTTCAAAAAAAAGTAACACCGTCTCTAGGATAGGTAAAAAACTGAAAAATAATTGGGGTTTGCTTAGTAAAATTTTTGTCTAACTCCATTCGTTTTCAAGATAAAGGGCGTTGAAGAAAATAAAAAATTACATATTTCTTACGATTTTGCCGAAACTACTGGCACCATTGCAATGAAATTTTATACGAATATGTTTTGGAAGCTGATATATCCCATGAATTTGTTTTTATAAATAACTCTCATAGAGGGCGCTAGTTACACGATTCATACAACGTATTATTCAACATAACTTTTTTAGGGTAGAATTATTAGTCAAAACTCCAAGTGAACATAAACATCGTTTAATTCTACACCAAAAAGATACTTGACATTTATTGATTGTTATGACAATAAGTCAACAATAAATAGAGTTTTGAAACCTTGTTATTTGTAAAATTAGATATTGTTAAACAAAATGTACTCAAATGTTGAATACACCGACATGTTATTAACTTTAGGCGAGTGTTTAGGAAACTCTAGTGCAGCTTTTACGCGTTATGCAGAAAATTTTCCTAGAAGAAACTTACCAAGTAAAAAAACATTTAGAGTAGTTGAACGACGTTGAACCCCAATTATTTTTAGTTTTTTACCTATCCTAGAGACGGTGTTACCTTTTTTTGAAACACCCATACTATTATACAACCTTACTAGGAAAGGTAGCGGCTACTTCAATTGTAATAAAATAGTTATGTAATTAACTTACCATTTTTAGCAATAACTTTTGCTTCATACTTGCTTCCCCGATGCTTTATTCCATCAATTGGTATCACTTGTTTACTATTATATACCTCTTTAGAATTATCATCAAATTGTACGAGGGTAAACATTGTCTAAAAAGAAACATTTTTTATTTTCAATAAGAAATAAATAAAATATTATCTACTTACGTTTTGATCGTTGAAATTTATTTTCGTTTCCACCTAATGAGACCGAAGTGAACAAATAACTAACGTTAAAAATGGACGTTACGACAGTTACTGTTATGGATATTTTAAATCTAGGAAGGGGTGTCTTGGAAAATTACACAATACCAATATATATATTACAAATCTTCTGAAGAATGTTCAGTAAATGAAAAAAGACACAAAATAATAGTTGAATAACATAATCCGGTGCCCGTTTCGGCAATCATTTATAAATTTTAGGTTTTCGATAAGACTTGCCTACTTGCCTACAGACGCTTGTTAGTCGATTCGAAAATCATCTAAATCGGGGATTGTTGCAAATCTAGAGTCAATTACAATATTGACCAATGGATTGGATTCAAAAATTTTAAGAACAGAAATGTCACAAAATATCGAGTAAACCGTTTAATATAAAACTTATTTAAAGTTAGTAGAAAAAAAATATTCAGTACAATTATTTAGTATCCGATGCATGCAGAAGTTGCAGTCTCTGACATATCAGGATTTGTGGTAAAAGGATTAAAAAATGTTGTTACTTATTTACAATGATTTACTTATTTAGAGAGCAATAAAGAGAGCAAAAAACAGTTTCATTACTACAGCAACAAAGATCGTACAAGAAGCTTGTCAAACCTTCGAAATTTGCGGTGGAAGTATGTAGGGAGGCAGAAAATTTTATAAACTTTTTAATGCCACTGAATTATTTTTTAAACAAAAAACAAGTAATAAATATATTGGTGTCATTAAATAATTAATTTTTCATAAACGAGTCGCCCCAAAAGACACTCAGGGGACTGTTTTTTATGTTATTTCAAATATCTCCACAAAATTTGGAGCAAATCGGGTGGGGAGCGTTGTTGGAAGTTCAGCCAATATATGAATTTATTATGAAACTATAGTCAAGCGCTCTTATCGTCACTAACCATATGTAAACACAGAGGTTACCAAAATGTGAGATTACCAATATAACCTGAGAAAAGAATAATGGTTTAATTATTTTAACTATTATTTTAACATTCTCGAAATAATATATTAGATTAAGTACCCTTTTTTTTGCTTGAGGATGAAAAATCGGAAAGTTGCTTCTTTCATATTGATTGTCACTTTGAACTGCCAAAGTCACAAAACTGACATATTTAAATAAAAACTTAGCTGGTGAAAGACTAAAACTGTTTATAATCGCTGAAAATTAAATGCATATCCTTTTTTTTTTCTCGTCAAAATTGCATGTCTGTCTTATTAGTCTTACGCATTTTATTTGGAAGTTATGATTAAACGCAATAAAATAAAACAAAAACAGTGAGTATGTCTTTGTTGAATCGTATGACCCGCATGATAAGAATGCATTTTACTAATAGAACTAAAAGTTATATTTTAATAAAAAATCTTCATTTTTTACTTTTACTTTAAAGTAGCCTACGCCCATGGTTAAGGTAACATAATAAGATCGTCAATCTATCTCTTTTGCACTCATTACGCACGAAAATATAATATAAGGGAATATTATATTTTAACTTTAATTCGTTGTCTGGGGTAAATACTATCGGCTAACCTTATTTAGTTTTATTGATATTTATATTTATTGATATATACTAATATAAATTATTTATTTTCTGGCCAACAATACTTATTCGTGGTAAAAAAAAATTGTCCAGGAAATGAAAGTTTCAGCTAAATTTTTCTAAATACCTAGGTCGCTTTAGTTAAGCGTGTAAAGTGAAACCGCGGTTTCAGGGATGCGGGTACATGAAAAGACATTTGTATAACTTTATTTCTGCAATTTATTTATTTGTTCAAGAATTTACAGCCAAGTGTTAAAAGAAATATAACAAATGATTTGAAAAGTCTGCCGACGGCGATAACCTTTCCCCCTAATGAACTCAAATGTTAACTTGGTATGTAACGGATTGATCGACCTTGTAGTCGGTACTGTTGCAGGCGCAGGTGGCCGATGTACGGGGTGACAAATGCTACAGGGGAGAGTCAGTGGGAAGTGGCTACGTGTTACGTGTCCTTATTACCAAACTCTTTGTATACCATTATATTATTAAATTGTATTTTTTTAAATGTAAAATGTAGTTTTTACAAATTTCACATAACATCAACGAGATAGCAAAAAAGCAATCAATATTAATTAGTATCATTTAATTAGACAGGAACAGCATATTTTTAACTGTATTTACTGCTATGAATGGTCCAATTATAGGAAGGGAAATCTTGGAAAATTACATTATACCAATACACATAATGAATCTTCTGACAAATAGCGTAAGCCAAGACTACTCCTTGCTCATGGAAAAAAACAAATTGTCCTTGAACTAGACGGTAGACCGAAATTATTAAATAGGTCGGTTTAACTGATTATTACCAAACTTTTTGTAACTTTTTTTTATATATTGCATAATCTTTGCAACGAAATGTTAGTGTATGAGTTATTCCAAGTATTGCCAAATGAGCGAGGTGCGTTCCATAATTTGTTTTTTTTTTTTTAAATATACTTGCGAATGGAATTTAGGCGTTGTGTAGGAAGAAATATAGGCTGGAGGTAATGGTGATGTAGGATGTATTCAAAAATATGTATTATTTGATTTTTACCTACAATCAACGATAGCAAAAAGTATGACAACAAAAAATCTTATAACTTTGCCGTGTTTAGCATGAGTAAAATTAAGTAGGTACCTTAACCTTATTTACTGCTATCAATATTTTAATTGTAGAAAGGATTTTTTAAGAAATGACAATATATCAATATACATTAAATTAAGGATTATCTAACAAATACTTTAGGCGGAGGCCAGTTCTCCACCACCAACAACATCCAATTGCCCTGGAACTGGACGTTACACAAAATTCATACTGATTATTACTTAGCTTTTTAGAAACAATTTTGTATGGAATTTTTACGAAAAACAGAATTATTGTATAAATTTATTTAACAGAACGTATTTAAGAAATTGAACAATGTAAATTGAGTACAAACCTCATTTTTTAACCGTATTTTTAATTCAAAAAATAAAGATTACTCTTTATTTTTGCAAAACCAGAAAAAGCATTTATAGTAAACTAAATTATATTAAAAAAATTAAATGACACAAATGAAATTAATGATCCTCAAACAAAAATTATATACCGAAAACCGTTTACACTACCACTACACTAATACACACTTTTATATACCTAACGCGCGTTTCTATAACCAAGTTATCTTCTTAAGAAGAAGATAACCAAGTTATATTCTTCAGAAGAAGATTTGGGTATCGAAACGCGCATCAGGTATATAAAAGTGTGTGTTGGTGTAGTGGTAGTGTAAACGGTTTTCGGCATCAGTTTCGCCAAAGGTTCCAGATTCAACATTTTACTTAAATAAAAGTTTTCTTATCACATCTAGCAATAGTGTTATTAAAATTATTAAATAACATTTCTATAAACTTTTTCCCGTCCTGGAAAGACCGTCTCGGAAATAACCGACAGAGGACATTGTATATTAGTAAAAAAAGTCATAAATATTAAGTAATCTTTTGGTGTCATAATTGACGAATGTCTCAATTTTTTTTTATATATTGTAATAAATTACAATGATATAATGATGATTGAATAGATATTATATTTTAATTAATGTAATTATTAAATTGTTATTTTTATTATTTTAAAATTTTTATTATTTTTCTTAAGTTTTGTGGGGCTATAATTTATGATTATGTATGCTTGTTGGAATTTCCTCGTTTAATTCCAACCGCGCGAAATATCAAATCAAAGACAACCCGTATATACACTAACCCCCGCTTAATCGTTAACGCTTTCCTACCAATAGGGAGCGTTGGCGCGCTCAACCGCCTTCCAAAACCCTATCTGTAGGGTGACCAGTACGACAGAAAACGCCGAAGCAACAGGTTGTAACCCAAAATGAAGTACTACTGTCTACTCACGTAAAAAGTAAAAAGTGTTAGTTTAGTTCACCCTTGTGAAGTTTACGTGCGATACTCTAAAAGATATTCTCTTAATAATTATCTCGATGGTGCCGTGGTCTTTCGCAGAAAAGCCGGTAAATATCTCTCTCCATTAAATACATCTCAAGTTATTAATTCTCATCTCTCTCTCTCTCAATTTAACACAATTACGTCTAGCATTTACCTATGTATAAAATATGTATGTACATAAAACAAACTACAACCCGACAGTGTTGCCAAGTAGTGGCGTTTAATAAAAATTGTAACTTTTTTATGTGTTCATCTCTTTATTTGTGATCTTTGTAAGTTACATACATTGTATTAAAGATCTATTGCTTAAACTGACTATTTTATTGACATCGTAGTAGTTAGTTTACCCTTTCGCGGTAGTGCAGACAGGTGAGTTCATTATTAGATGTCAACAATCACCCACCACCCAATTATACAGTCCCTTACAATCACTACCTGTCTCACTCCTCGACATGGTCCTTCGAGCCGGATTTGATCCTACGGATGTGAAGTTTTCCTCTTTCTAGTGCTTTCCCGAACTCTCCGGTTATCACGTGATCGGTTTTCTCTCAAGTGTTCTCGTTTTACGCCGTTAATGTGTGTCTCGTACCGTTAAAACTCTAAAAGACTATTTTGCTGTTTTCAAGAAAGAAACCAACTCAATTCCCTTTCATCAGGAAGTCGCAGCGACGTGGCAACAACGCAGAGAAGCCAGCCCTTCGTTTGAATTTAGTTGTTAAACACGCAGCCCGCAGCGTCTCTCTCTACATTGCTGGTTTGAGTATATAGCAATCTCTCTCGGATCTCGACTGTTTGAAACTCAACGGACAAGTAAGGTTGTTTTTATGTGCATGACTTTTTATTTCGGTAGGTTTTATTACCGACAAAATTGAACACGTGTTGTTTACTTGTAGGAACTTTCGTCCAATGTTTTCACTATTCGGTTGCTCTTTGCTATTGTAATTTTATTTTTTGTTCTGACCCATATTAATAGAATATTGTGGTTTTATTTTTATTATATCTGGAATAATTTATTTAATGTTTTGTACCTAAACGCTTATTATTTTTATTAGAATGGGTATTCAGCCCTTTTATCGCCATATAGATTAGTAAAATAAGTTCAGTAGCGTATCACTCACATTTATTGTTGTTTATTTTATTATTTTAGATTATTTACCACTTGTTTATTTTTATACGTTATATTGTTCATAATAATGACTTTAAAACAATTTGCCGATATAGTAAAAAAACGTAACTCGTACGTGGGTCAATTGAACAGGTTATCTGATTGGATTTCAGGTCATTTTGACACTGTTAAGCGAGTATCTGAACTTAAATCAAGGGAAGAATCCCTTCACGAAATTTTTGATAATTACTGTACTGCACAAGACCAAATTGAAGATTTAACTTCATCTAACCCCACTCTTATTGACACTGAGGACCGAGCAGCGTTTGAGGAAAAGTTTTACTCCACTCTTGCAGATTACAAAGATTGTATTCAAAATATAACCGGTACCCCTACTTCCTCCAGCGCTGGCAATGGTTCAGCCCCTTTTTCTGTTGACAAGTGTAATGTTAAATTACCAGAAATTAAAATACCCAATTTTGATGGATCTAAGCCATCGGATTTTGCTCCTTTTTATGACATATTTGAAGCCCTAATAGGTGGAAACCTCAAATTAAGACAAGCTGAAAAATTGTATTATTTGCGCACTTTGCTTAAAGGCTCAGCCTTTCAACTAATAGAAAATTTAAAAGTTATTGATTCAAATTATGATGTAGCTATAAGTACTCTAAAGAAAAGGTTTGAAAATAGATCTATTGTTGTTAATGAGCATCCAGCCAACCTGTTCAGTTAAGAGACTTAACGAATTCTCTTACGAAGGAGCTAGAGTGTCTAAACAATTTAGGTATCAGTGACAAGGTGCTTACTGAAGCACTCATAGTTTTCATGTTTGAAAGAAAATTAGACCCTCTATCTCGCAAAATATTTGAAGAAGAGAGAATTAATAACGATATCCCTACACTCAAAGATTTTATTACCTTCACTGAACGGAGGAGCATTATTTTGGAAAATTTATCTAGTTTTGACGCATTGCAGGATCGTAAACCCTTTCAGGATAAGAAACATACTGCTTCCCCCCACACTCGAGTAAATTTGCACGCGAATAATGACTCTAATCGACGGGTTTCTCCTCCTGGTTCTCCAAACCTGAGAAGCAAGTGTACTTATTGCCAACAATCGCATCGAATTTATTCTTGTCCGACTGTCGGTACGCTCTCCCCGCAAAGAGAGACACAGATATATAAAAAGCAAGTCTTTTTGTTTCAATTGTTTAGGAAGTAAACACACAGTAAAGAATTGTCCTTCTGCGCACCGTTGTGGCACATGTCAAGGTATGCACCATAGTTTATTGCATTTGGACCCACGCTCTAACAACAACCGGTTGGTTTCTCAAAATAATGTACATTCTGATAGAGTCATTGCTCAATACGATACTCGTCCGCAAAATCGGTATTCGACTTTCTCTAGAACTAGGAACGATTCGAACTCTCGCCATAATGCGCAGACTTCCAGTACTCCACATTCTCACTCCTCAAATAATAATCTCCCCACCGCGCAAGCGTCAAGTACACAAACTCAAAGCTTGAACGCCCTTTCGCACGGTAGCTCGTTTACCCTACTAGCAACTGCTCAAGTTGTTATCTACGATTCTGATGGCAACCCATGTGTAGCAAAAGCCATTTTGGATTCTGGCTCTCAGAGCAGCTTTATCTCTCGCGATTGTGTTCAGCGCTTAAATTTGGCTACAAGGAAGCAAAATTTGCACATTTCAGGTATTTCAGCTCAAGATTCCGTTGTTTCAAAGGAATACACCAATTTGATTGTTCACTCGAAAGTAAACCCAGATAAATGTTTTTCGCTTTCATGCTCTGTATTGGAAAATATAACCAAAAGAATTCCTCAAGTTCCTATTAATCCCCAAAAGTTAAAGATACCTCAAGACATATTGAATCAACTTGCAGATCCTTCGTTTTCCACTCCCTCTCTCCCAGATATTTTAGTGGGAGCAGATTTGTTCTACACGTTACTCACGCGGGGCTCCGTACATCTAGGTAAAGGTCTTCCTGTTCTCTTTAATAGTCACTTAGGATGGGTAATTGCAGGGCAAATACCGTCGTATGCTCAAGAAAATGAAGGACAGACCCTTTCGCAATCACAGTGTTTTTGCTCTACAGAGTCTTGTCACGGCTCTACAAACGGTTTATGACTAGATTCATCACCAACTCTAGACTCTCTTCTTAATAAATTTTGGAATCAGGAAGAAATTTCTGACTCAGAGCACTCTTCACGCTCACCCGAAGACGATTACGTCGAAAACCTATTTTTGTCCACCACTAAGATTTTGGAGAACGGTACTTATCAAGTAGATATGCCCTTGCGCACCCCCTCTGAATTTGTTAAGCTAGGCGACTCTTTTGTTACTGCACAACGCAGATTTCTCTCACTTGAAAAAAGGCTCCACAACAACCCCGAATTGTTTAGTGAATATAAAAAGTTTATTGACGAATATATTTCTCTAGGTCATGCCCAAGTGACACCCCTCGCTCTTACGCATACCCCCTCTCTAAGTCCTGCCCAAGGGACAGTACCTTCGCTGTCAAGCAGCCAAGGTTTCAATAAATATTTTGTTCCACATCTCTGCGTTGTCCGTCCTGACAGCGCATCCACCAAAATCAGAGTGGTATTCGATTTCTCGTGCAAAACATCGTCCTCTCTTTCTCTCAATTGTATATCGTACAAAGGCTACACTGTACAGCCTGATCTGTACGACATTTTGTGTCGTTTTCGTGTTCCCAAATTTGTTTTAACCGCAGACATCAGACAAATGTTTCGCCAGATTAAAACAAACCCTAATCAAAATTTCTTGCAAAACATATTGTGAAGAAATTCTCCAAAAGAGTCTCTCCAATGCATCGAATTGCAGACAGTTTCCTTTGGGCAAACTTTCGCCCCTTTTTAGCTTGCCGGGTCATCAAAGACATTGCCGACAAGAACACTAATCTCTCTTTGGCATCAGAAGCCCTGTCATCTCAAACTTATATTGACGATATTCTTTCAGGTGCACAAACCCTCTCCGACTTGAAAACTCTATATGTTCAGCTTAACACAGCTTTAAATAACTCTGGTTTCAAATTGCATAAATGGCAATCCAACTCTACCGAATTTTTACAGGATATAGCTCATACTGACGCATCGGAAAAAGATTTGAATTTGAATGAATCCGCATGCAAAATTTTAGGTCTCAAGTGGAACCCATCGCTTGATGAGTTCAGAATATCAGTACCTGCAGAGTTAGATATTCACCCTCTCACGAAGAGAAAAGTTTTATCAGTAATCAGCTCTTGTTTCGACCCATTGGGTTTGGCCAACCCTGTCATTGTAGCAGGTAAGGTCTTAATGCAGAAAATTTGGATGTCTCGTCTCGATTGGGATACGGAAATCCAAGATGCAACTCTTTTAGAACTCTGGCAAGAATTTGCAACAAACTTGTTGCAATTAAGGAAATTGACCATCCCCGGAATTTGTTCTTGAACAAAGAAATCTCTAACGTCGAGTTACACGGATTCGCGGACGCCAGCACATTAGCGTACGGAGCCGTTGTATATCTGAGAGCTCAATATTCAGATCACACTATTTCTTGCTCACTAGTATCAGCCAAATCTCGTGTGGCCCCTCTCAAGGAAACTATCACAATACCCCGATTAGAACTTTGTGCGATGCTTCTACTCTCAAAATTAGTTGTAAAAATTTCACAAATTTTTGAAAATAAAATTTCACTCAACTCTTATAATCTTTGGACCGACTCCTCGATTGCTCTTTGTTGGATCGAAAGCCCTTCTAGTAGATGGACCACATTTGTGTCCAATCGAGTATCTCAAATACAATCTCTTTCACAAAACTTCCAGTGGCGTCACATTTCCTCTCAGAACAATGCGGCAGATCCCTTGTCTAGAGGAACGTTTAACTCCAAAGTCTGGGACACATGGTTTCATGGCCCAGAATTCTTAAGAAACCCTAATTTCAATTTGTCTCTCGTTGAAGCTGCCCCCAACATTGTAAACCACCCCCAGAAGAAAAGAAAATTGCCCTCACTCTGAATACGCAACCAATCGACTTTTGGTCATCTGTCTTTTCGAAATTCTCCAACTTCTCTAAATTACAAAGGACAGTGGCGTACTTATTGCGTTTCACTCACAACTTAAAGAATTCTAATAGGGAACTCGGACCGCTCTCGGTGTCCGAGCTGTCCTCTGCACTAGACTTCATAATTAAAACCATTCAAAACAAGCATTTTCACACGGAAATAAATGCCCTCTTGACGGATTGTTCCCTGAAAAATAGTAAGATTCTCTCTCTTAAACCTTTTGTTGATAATTGCGGGTTTTTGAGGGTCGGAGGTAGGCTCACAAACGCAGACATTCCTGAAGCACACAAATACCCCATTTTACTCCCCTCTCAAACGCATGTGGTTTCACTCATGCTTCGCCAAGAGCATCTTAGGTTAGGCCACGCAGGCGCACAAAATACACTTTCGAATTTTCGACTACGTTTTTGGCCGTTGAAGGGACTCAGAGAAGTCAAACGGATAATACACTCTTGTGTTACTTGTCATCGCTTTAACGCAATAGTAGCTGAACAAATAATGACGGACCTCCCAAAGGATCGCGTTTGCGCAGCTCGTCCCTTCCAGAAAGTAGGTGTGGACTTTGCTGGACCCTTTCTTATAAAATCCTCTAGGTTGCGAAAATCCCCACTTATTAAAGGTTACGTGGCTCTTTTCATTTGCATGGTCACCAAAGCGGTGCACATAGAATGTGTAACCGGGTTATCCACAGAAGCCTTTTTAGGCACCCTAAAACGATTTATCGCCAGACGCGGAAATCCCACTCGAATCTTTAGTGATAACGGCACTAACTTTCTTGGAGCACGTAATAGTTTAAAGGAGCTTTATGATTTCTTTCAGTCCCAAAGTAACTACGACACAATTCGTGAGTTTTTGTCTCTAAATAAAACTGAATGGTGTTTCATACCACCTCGCTCTCCACATTGGGGGGGTTTGTGGGAGAGCTGCGATCAAAAGCACCAAATATCATCTCGTACGAATTTTAGGTGACACCCGAGTCACTTACGAAGAGTTCTCCACGGTTCTCGCTCAAGTGGAGGCAATTTTGAACTCTAGGCCCTTGTGTGCCCTTTCCAACGACCCCTCGGATATTCAATCGCTCACTCCTGGACATTTTCTAATAGGATCCCCTTAACCGCTTACCCAGAAAAAGACCTAACCCAAACTCCTAATACCAAACTCTCTTTTTGGAAAATATGCTCCAAAATACAACAAGTTTTTTGGAAACGGTGGACTGTAGATTACCTCCACAGATTGCAACAAAGACACAAATGGTCACGTCCCTCAGCTAATCTAGAAGTCGACCAGGTAGTATTGATAAAAGGTGAAGATACACCTTCCTTAAAATGGCCCTTAGCACGTATTGTTGAGGTAATCACCGGTAAGGATGGCAAGGTGCGCTTAGCCCGGCTTAAAACTCAGGACGGTCAGGTGACTAGGCCCATTGCCAAATTGTGCCCTCTCCCATTTGACCCTAAGGTAGATTATACTGCATAACTTCACACTGGTTTACACCCTCCTCCTTTATACATCCTATTTCTCTGGACTTTACTTTCTTGTTATTCTCATTTTGTTTGTTAACTAAATACCAAACTCACTAGTTGAATTTAGTCATGCCTCTGAAATTGAGTTTGCTTTCTTTACAAAGCATTTCACATTGTCGCGCGGGCAGAATGTTGGAATTTCCTCGTTTAATTCCAACCGCGCGAAATATCAAATCAAAGACAACCCGTATATACACTAACCCCGCTTAATCGTTAACGCTTTCCTACCAATAGGGAGCGTTGGCGCGCTCAACCGCCTTCCAAAACCCTATCTGTAGGGTGACCAGTACGACAGAAAACGCCGAAGCAACAGGTTGTAACCCAAAATGAAGTACTACTGTCTACTCACGTAAAAAGTAAAAAGTGTTAGTTTAGTTCACCCTTGTGAAGTTTACGTGCGATACTCTAAAAGATATTCTCTTAATAATTATCTCAATGGTGCCGTGGTCTTTCGCAGAAAAGCCGGTAAATATCTCTCTCCATTAAATACATCTCAAGTTATTAATTCTCATCTCTCTCTCTCTCAATTTAACACAATTACGTCTAGCATTTACCTATGTATAAAATATGTATGTACATAAAACAAACTACAACCCGACAGTGTTGCCAAGTAGTGGCGTTTAATAAAAATTTTAAATTTTATGTGTTCATCTCTTTATTTGTGATCTTTGTAAGTTACATACATTGTATTAAAGATCTATTGCTTAAACTGACTATTTTATTGACATCGTAGTAGTTAGTTTACCCTTTCGCGGTAGTGCAGACAGGTGAGTTCATTATTAGATGTCAACAATCACCCACCACCCAATTATACAGTCCATTACAATCACTACCTGTCTCACTCCTCGACAATGCTTTAATTCAAATTTAACCTTTAATTATCCCAAAACACCTCAAAACTTCTTTAGCTTTACTTATTCTTCTACTGTATACAAATTTTATATCATCAAAATCAAAATATGTAATTTTTATCTATTATTATTATTAAATTTAGGTTATTTAAATGAATTATAACACATGAGTAACTCTCAACCTCAGTAGTCGGTTCAAAAAATAAAAATTCAACGATAAAGTTATTTATTTCACTTATTATACCAAAAAAAAACAATGTACCCTTTACCTATACTACGTTACGATCATGGGTACCTTGCAGTGCGCAGGGATACTTAAATCATGTGACCTTCTTCAGTTACATTCGCCCTTAAAACAGGCGTTGGACGCTATTGTGTTTCATCGTTAGTCGTAATTAAATGTGGTATAAATATTATATTTGAATCAAATTGTGTTAGAAAATGTTTAAAAGATATTGAAATTCATCATTCACAAAATTTTATAAGTATTATGAAAGTGATTGTAATAAATAATAGTAAACACATACCGTAAATTCACTTGTTGGGTGTATCTTCCTTCGTGGGACAGACGACGATTTGAAGTTTGGGGTGAAATTCCAGAACCGTTACCTTGTTCTCGACTTCTCCGGGAATGGAAACATTTTTAAATTACTCCTCCAGATGTCCAATGTTCAATATTGAAGGTTAGTACAATAAAATTTTTATTTTAATTCTTGCTGGTAGGTATTTTATTAACAAATATACAATTTCCAGTTGTTTTTTATCACATATCCATATTATTTTTACATTATAATTATTTTTCAACCATCTTTATCATAGAAAGAAAGTCAGCCATTGAATAATAACAATTTTAAAAAACAAACTAGTGTGGATTGGCTTTCAGGTGAAATCAGAATGACCTAATTTTCAATTTTTTCGGGTTTTTATTTGCTCACGCCGGAAATTGCAAATATGGCGGATTTTTCGAAAGTCTTTTGTTTTTTCTAACCTTTTTCAATGAACTTTTAAAAAATTAAATTTTTAATTTGGCATTTTCTGACTTTCTAATTGTTATGTATTGAAACTATATAACCTATAATATCACAAAAATAAATTCTTCAAATTTAAAAACCCATTTTCCCTATAAAATTAAAGACTTTTTTTAGCTACATAATGGCGGACATCTTTACAATTAATAATGATAATTTATAACAATTGTGAGCAAATATTTCTTTTTGGCATCTAATTTTAACATAAAATGAAAATTTATATATCTAAATATAACCAGTAAACTTTTTCTTTTGATGACTATACTTATTTTGGTTTATATTTGCGTTTGAAATCTACTGCGTCATAACAAATTTTAATTAAAATCTATCGAATAAACAATATAATAACACCTAAAACCATCAATGAACAACTTAAAATTAAATATCTTACAATAATACATGGTTTTAATAAATAATAACACTAAAATTAACACTTAATATTAGATTCATGTCTTTGCATTGCAATCACTCTTTCTTAAGTTTATATTGTCAGTGTGTGATCACTGTATCACTATTTAAAGTGTCTTTTCACTAGTTTTTATCTGTCACAGGTCATGTGTAAACTTTTAAATATTTAGTCCATTGTTTATAAACAAACTTAATCACTTTCTAACAATGTTACATATGATAAATTTCAATATCCTTTTTAGACTCTCTCAAGTTAATATCCTGCATCAAATCATGGACTATACCCATCTTATACTATTATCCGATACATTGAAATATGAAATTATCACTCTGATGCTTAAAATGAAGCCAAATATTGGTTGGGTAAGTCACATTTGTTTATTTAGTTATAATTCTAATCTATGATAATACTTATTTTGTTTTAATAGCTAATATTTGTTTATTAAATTTAAATTTTGCTAATCATAAAATTAATTAAATATGGTTGTATTTGTTTCTACTTTAAACAGTGGTTTGTTATCATCCATACCTATTTATTTTTATCTTATAACTACCTATTAAAACATTATCAAACTTATTATTAATATTAACTTTAGTTATATCTTATTGATATTTTGATTAAACTAACTTTATATAACTATTAAAATTGGTTTCTTATAGCTAATATTAGATTCATATTATTCAGCATTGTCATATTCTAATGTTTATTTTCTTTTTATTTTTAGCCTGAGCATCATAGGATAATGGACTTAATTATTGAATCGACTCCTGATGTTAGTGCTTCTTCTTAAAGACTCATCTTTTATCAAGTTAATTTGTGTGTGTGTCAATTGAGATTTATAAAACAGTACCAATAAATTATAAATTATATTTTGGGTAAGTTATTCTTATTATTTTAGAACATTACTATATATATATATATATATATATATATATATATATATATACTAAATATTTAAAAATATCGGGGGTTGCAGCCAGTAATTATTAAGTTCACTCTTTAAAGTTTTTGTGAGAGCTTTTGGTAAATTTTTTTACCTTCTTCAGTCATTTCTGAAATAAATAAAATAACGACATCTTCTTGTATTAATTTAAAAATATTAAATTAATATTACCTTTTTGAGATTAAATTAGAAGCTAGTATTTTTTAAAGAAAATCTTGATAAACTTTTTAAACAAGGTATAATAAATTATAATGTAAAAAATATATTTTTTTAGACTGATTAATATTTGATATTATTATTAGCAACAAGATCTTTTTCTCAGGGGTGTTTGGTTACGCCAGTTTCCAGTTGGATTATTAGGTATGTGAATGAAAAATTTGATTCAATTATAATTATAAATTTATTACAAAATAGTTAAATTAAAACAGTAATATTGAAGTTTAATAAGGAAAAAGAAAGGCCTTTTGGTAATTATAAAAGAACTTACTTGATGTGAATTAAGTTAAATTAACCAATGTTGTTTATGTAATGGCAAATAAGATTATCAAATACACTAATTATTAAATATCAAGTAAATTCCTTTGTTTTTTAAATTATAAAATTCAACTAACTACTACAAAAATTTTTAAAAATTTACAATTTTATCTGACCTTGAAGTAAAGTCCTGCTTCCTGATTGGTGGAAAAATCTGTAGTTGATCTATGAAAAACGGAGACGAACGAAGCGATACTTGGAACCTCCGACCTTGGCAAAATGTCGCCTTATTAGACGTTTGGACTCTCGTGTAATTTTATTGTGTTTTGTTTGTTCCTCAAATTTGATACAGTTTAGTGTTTGTTGGATTACTGTTCGTTTTATTGTATTAATAATGGTAAGTACACTTATATTCTTCTTTTTATCGACCAAAAACGTTTTAATTTCACTTTTGGATTCAATCTTAGTAATGTCACTTTTTTGTCACTTTATTTTACTTTTTGATTGTTTTACTTTATTCTTAACGTCACTATTTAACACTTTATTATGATAACTACTTTAAAAACTGTTTGTTCAAATTGACTGTTCACACTCAGATCTTCACTGTTTGACTTCCAATAATAAACTTCCCTTTTAAAAAACTGTTTTTTCAAATTGACTATTCACACTCCCATCTTCAATGTCTGACTACCAATTATATACTTCCCCTTTTAACGACCTCTGTTCAGTCTTTTATAGGTTTGAAACTTCTAGATTATTCTTTTTTTGTTCTAGTGTTTATACATTTCTGGAAATAAGTATGTGTATCTCTTTCTTTCATATATATGACTAGACATACTCGCTTTGTCTATCATCGATAATTCCAGAATAAAATATAGTAAAATATATCTGTCTCCTTTTTACACATTATCTGTCCTTTTTTTACACATTATATAATCAATTTTCGCGAAATTTCTACTAAGTACTAGATATAATATCGATACATTATATAATAAAATAATTTCCAACTTAACATTTTTTACAAATACACAAAATATACAATAAAATAATACAATATGATAAAATTATTGGATTTAGTTAAATTAAACAACTTCTGTTGATATTTTAATCATTATACTATTGTCAAATATTTAAACATTGCAATCAGCCCCCGATTATTTAAAAATATTTGTATAGTCATATAGAAATTTTTTTAAATAATCTGTTAAACATTTTGAAATTCTAAGTATATCATATGATATTTTTTTATACTAACCATGGTACAAAAATTTGTTTCGTGAACATTTAATAAAAACGAAGAAGAATCCTTTTACCGTTCCGTGCACAGAGTCTCTCTTTCTTAGTTCTATGATCAAATCAAATCAAATGTCAAATTTTAAAATCATTGTTTATTTATTAACTACAAATTAAAATTTGTGTATGCTTTAATTAATATGTTATGTTAAATTGATCTAAATATCATCTTTATATGTTTTAGGATTTTGAAAACATCTGCATCTGAGGATTTTTTTTTTAATTATCTTTTTTCTTGAATAAACAGCAACATTTTAACATTATATTTGATATGGTTTTGAACTGCATATAAATAAGATTGTTTTTCTTTTCTTAACTGAATCACTCTAAGTAAGTATTCATCTTAATAGATATTTTATCATCTTGTCCAAGTGTTGTTAGATCTTAACTTCTTTTACTTACTTGTATCTGTTGATTACAATTTAAATTTATTAAGTATGTTTTCCTCCAATGAAACTATTTATTGGATTACAGAGTTTATTCTTGTTAAATTGTATAATATTATTATGTCTTTCAATTGTTTATATTATGTTTAAATTAATTGGTTCCCATATATAGGCAATTTATAGCTATAAAGTTTAAAATTGTCATCATTTTGTTTCATTATATTACTTGGAGTATTTTGTAAATAGATCATAATATATTTCCCTCAACTATCAACTTCTTATCATCTCATCTTTCTTCTACTATACATACAATTATCATAATCTTATACTTATTAGTTCATATTCATCATATAATCTTTATACCTTCTTAAATCATCATCAATAAACATTTCATATCATCTCATATCATGTATCTTTCACATATAAATCATATTCATTTCCATTTATACCTCTAGTTCCTTAATAACTCTTATTTACACTGTTCTCCAAGTACTTATCTTCTAATATTTTATATTTGTTTGTATCTTCATATCAATTAATATTAAACTTTATATTTCTTGCATGTACTCATTTTGTTTTATTTATAGAATTAATACAATAGTTTCATTGTTTAATATTAGTTGTTTTGTTGATCAAATTAGTTTTATAATTATTGTTAATTTTTATTACTCGAACAATTATAATACTAGTGTTTGTTGAATATTTATGTTTTCATATATCCAATAGATTATTAGTTGTTCTTTTACTTAGTTTGATTTAGAGTGATTTATTAATTAGTTTTATTTTCCTTTTTTCAGGTAATATTTTAGATAAATCCATAAACTTACTTGTACCATATATGAAAGATGTTTTGTCACCGATGCAGCATTTTTCTCAAAATCATGATGTCAAAGTTGTTGCCTTATTAGTTTTATTATTGTTTTAATTTTTAATCTTATTGTTAATGTAGTTTTTGCTTATTTTAATGTTGTGGTTGCCATATTAATAACATTTACTATTATAGTTACTATACTAATAATCTTAATTCTATATCTTATTTCTATTTCCTATACTACTATGTACACATGTGAAGACTCTTTATCTATTTTCTTTTCTTTCTTACTTTCCAATTTTGTTTATTATCTTTAATTGATGTGGTTTTTATCTTTTGGTAAACCTTCTTATGATTTATTATGTAGTTTTTGTTGTCATAATTATATGAGTTTGTATTGTATTGTAGTTGTTTTATAAGTCTATTCTTATTGTTAATTCTTAGATTATATTCTTGTTTATTTCTTCTCATTTGTGTTTCTTCTGTTTTATTTAATAAGTTAAAATAGTTTATTCTTGGTTCATAATTTGTATGTACTTTTATTGTATTATTATTATCTGGTCTCATTTTATATTTTTGTTTCTTTGTCCATGTTTTTAAATCTTCTTGTGTTTTTATTTCATTATAGTAGTCTAAAATTGGGTTATATGTAGATAGTACCATTATCTTATTGTCATTGTTTAAGTTATATTGAAGTTTCTTAGACCATATTTCTTCTTGTGTATTTTCTTTTGTCTTATCCTTTATTAAGTTAAGTTTTAAATATTCTTTATATATTATATTTTTCTTGTATAGGAATTCCTTGATTAAACTATTTTTATGTATATCCTTAGTATTTATGTTTTGCAAAATCTTTTCTTTAGGTAGGTTGATGTTTTTTGTAACTTTCAAGTCACTACCTTTTGTCTCAGTTACATTAGTTTCTGTTTCTACAATTTCATTTTTATTTTGTTCAGTCAGATTATTGAGTATAATTTCTGTTTCAACTACTGTTTTATTTTTTATCATATTCTAATGTTTCCTTCAAGATAATGTTGTATTCATTATTATTTACATTCCTTTCATCTACTATTCGGTTATCTTCATCATGATTTTCTATCTTGTCCAGTTTTGTGAGCGTTTTCTGTATGTCTGTATTAATTTTCTGTAGTGGATTATCCAATATGTCTTGCATTTGTTTGTAACGATTATCTAATATTTCATGCATTTTTTTGTAATGATTATCCATCTCTTCAAGTAATTGTTTCATCAAATCCATCAATTGTTCACTATTGTCTTCTGTTTCTTTAGGTTTTTCTTCACTATCATATCTCTTGCAGACAAAACCACCTCTTTCCATGGTTTGTTGTGCTTGTGTACTAGTTAACTGTTCTTCTGTTTGAAATATGTATTCTTCAGGATTTATTCCCTCTTCTTCTAGTACTTCCTGAAGTCTTTCTATTAATGTTTCTCTAGATCCTTCAGTATTTAAATTTCTGATTTCTAACTCATTTTTAAGTTCTGATAGACTTAGGTCTTTTAATGTCTTTCTGGATTCCATTTTTGTTATTTATTGTTTAAATATTTAGTAAAATAATTTATTTTATTAGATATTTGGTTGTTATTATGATATAATAAAATTGTACTTGTTAAAATAAAATGCAAAATGTATGTTAATCTTAATAAAATATCTTATTATGTTGTCTTTTAATAAAAAAAACCTTCCTATAGTTTAATATTAAATTGTCTACTATTTTTCAACAGAAATTGTTTATCTAAAAACCTAATTTTCCAACAGAAACGAGCCCTATAGTTGGGACGCCACTTGTAATGAATATTATGGTTCTAAAGATAATTTATTGATTTATTTATTTATGAATTTGACTGATTAATATTTGATATTATTATTAGCAACAAGATCTTTTTCTCAGGGGTGTTTGGTTACGCCAGTTTCCAGTTGGATTATTAGGTATGTGAATGAAAAATTTGATTCAATTATAATTATAAATTTATTACAAAATAGTTAAATTAAAACAGTAATATTGAAGTTTAATAAGGAAAAAGAAAGGCCTTTTGGTAATTATAAAAGAACTTACTTGATGTGAATTAAGTTAAATTAACCAATGTTGTTTATGTAATGGCAAATAAGATTATCAAATACACTAATTATTAAATATCAAGTAAATTCCTTTGTTTTTTTAAATTATAAAATTCAACTAACTACTACAAAAATTTTTAAAAATTTACAATTTTATCTGACCTTGAAGTAAAGTCCTGCTTCCTGATTGGTGGAAAAATCTGTAGTTGATCTATGAAAAACGGAGACGAACGAAGCGATACTTGGAACCTCCGACCTTGGCAAAATGTCGCCTTATTAGACGTTTGGACTCTCGTGTAATTTTATTGTGTTTTGTTTGTTCCTCAAATTTGATACAGTTTAGTGTTTGTTGGATTACTGTTCGTTTTATTGTATTAATAATGGTAAGTACACTTATATTCTTATTTTTATCGACCAAAAACGTTTTAATTTCACTTTTGGATTCAATCTTAGTAATGTCACTTTTTTGTCACTTTATTTTACTTTTTGATTGTTTTACTTTATTCTTAACGTCACTATTTAACACTTTATTATGATAACTACTTTAAAAACTGTTTGTTCAAATTGACTGTTCACACTCAGATCTTCACTGTTTGACTTCCAATAATAAACTTCCCTTTTAAAAAACTGTTTTTCAAATTGACTATTCACACTCCCATCTTCAATGTCTGACTACCAATTATATACTTCCCCTTTTAACGACCTCTGTTCAGTCTTTTATAGGTTTGAAACTTCTAGATTATTCGTTTTTGTTCTAGGGTTTAGACATTTCTGGAAATAAGTATGTGTATCTCTTTCTTTCATATATATGACTAGATATACTCGCTTTGTCTATCATCGATAATTCGAGAATAAAATATAGTAAAATATATCTGTCTCCTTTTTACACATTATCTGTCCTTTTTTTTACACATTATATAAACAATTTTCGCGAATTTTCTACTAAGTACTAGATATAATATCGATACATTATATAATAAAATAATTTCCAACTTAACATTTTTTACAAATACACAAAATATACAATAAAATAATACAATATGATAAAATTATTGGATTTAGTTAAATTAAACAACTTCTGTTGATATTTTAATCATTATACTATTGTCAAATATTTAAACATTACAATATATATATATATATATATATATATATAATTTACTATACCTTGTTTAAATATTTTATCAAGATTTTTAATCAAAAAATACTTGATATGGTATTAATGTATTGTAATAATTAAATATTCTATAATAGTATAATGGGAATTATCAACAGAAGTTGTTTAATATAACTTAATCAGATAATTTTTATTATATTGTATTGTTTTATTATATATTTTGTGTATTTGTAAGAGAAATTATTTTAATGTAACAATATTATATCTAGTACATAAATATGTTATTTAAGACTTACTAGAAATTTCGGGAACATTGATTATATAATGTGTAAAAAGGAGACAGATGTATTTTACTATATTTTTATTCTGGAATGATCGATGATAGACGAAGTAAGAATGTCTAGTCATATTTAAAAAAGAAAGAGAGGCATATAGTGTCCTTAGCAAATGATAATTCAGGAAATTTCTGGAAAGTTTGAAACCTATAAAAGACTGAACAGAGGTCGTTGGAAGGAAGTTTATTATTGGAAGTCAAACAGAGAAGATCAGTGAGTGTGAACTAAGTGAACAAACAGTTTTTAAAAGTGGTTAATACAAAGTATTCAATAGTGACATTAAAAATACAAATTAAAACAATCAAAAAGTAAAACAAAGTGACAAAAGTGACATTAAAAACTAATCAAAAAGTGAAATTAAAACATTTTCGGTTGATAAAAAAGAAGAATATAAGAGTACTTACTATTAATAGTACAATTAAAGGAACTGTAATCCACACTAAACCATATCAATTTGGAGGTACAAAGAACGATATCACTCAAGAAACCAAACGTCTTACAAGACGACATTTTACCAGATTCGCAAATTCCACGTATCACTTCGTTCGTCTCCGTTTTTCATAGATCACCTACAGATTTTTTCACCAATCAAGAAACAGAATTTTACATATCACGGTCAGATAAAATTGTAAATTTTTAAAAAAATTTTGTGGTAGTTAGTTGAATTTTAGAATTTAAAAAACAAAGGAATTTACTTGATATTTAATAATTAGTGTATTTGATAATCTTACTTGCCATTACATAAACAACATTGGTTAGTTTAACTTAATTCACATCAAGTAAGTTCTTTTATAATTACTAAAGGCCTTTCTTTTTAATATTTTTTCTAATTAGTTTCATTATTAAACTTTTAACATTACTGTTTTAATTTAACTATTTCATAATAAATTTATAATTATAATAAATCAATTTTATTCAAATACCTTCTACCTAATTATCCAATAGAAACTTGCATAACCAAACCCCCTGAGAAAAAGATCTTGTTGCTACATTACATTTAAATAATAATAATATCAAATATTCAATCAAATTTATAAATAAATTAATCATCAAAACATAATATTCGTTACAATATATATATATATATAAAAAAAAAAAAAAAAAAAAAAAAAAAAAAAAAAAAAAATTACATTTTAATACTTTGATGGTTTTATGCTTTTAGTTTTCTCCTGAGGAAGCCAATGAATATTGGCGAAATATAGAGAATTAAAGTAAAAGAGTTTATTTTATTCAGACCGCATACCTGAAATTACTTTACACTAGTTTTATACTTAGACGGCCGATATTAGCAAATTGATATTTCAATTATGGGTTTCTATCAAAAAATTGATATATATATATATATATATATATATATATATATTTTTTTTTTTTATTTATGACTAGTATTTATTTTAATATGTCTTTTATGGTGTTTTTTTTTCTATGTTAAATTAATTAATGTGTTGTTTCTTTTTAAAAATAGACGTTAGTTAGTTGTAGAATATTTTATTTTTAACATGTTTGTAGTTAATATTTAACAACTCTGTTCTGTAAGTACAATTTGATTTTTAAAAAAATTTTACATTTTAATACTTTGATGGTTTTATGCTTGTAGTTTTCTCCTGAGGAAGCCAATGAATATTGGCGAAATATAGAGAATTAAAGTAAGAGAGTTTATTTTATTCAGACCGCATACCTGAAATTATTTTATATATATATATATATATATATATATATATATATATATATATATATATATATATATATATATATATATATATATATATATATATATATTGCAATGTTTAAATATTTGTCAATAGTATAATGTAAAGATGTAAATAATAATGATGAAAACATTGACTCAAAGAAAGCATTAGAAGATGATAAAAATGAAACTGTAGTAGTAAAAGAAATTATCTCTAATAAACTTACTGAACAAAACAAAAATAATGAAATGGAAACAAAAACAGAAACTAACATAATTGAGACAAAAGATAGTAATATGAAAGTTATAAGGAACATAAACCTACTTGAAAAAGTTCTACGAAACATAAATACTAAGGATATACATAAAAATAGTTTAATCAAGGAATTCCTATACAAGAAAAATATAATATATAAAGAATATTTAAAACTTAACTTAATAAAGGGTAAGACAAAAGAAAATACACAAGAAGAAATATGGTCTAAGAAACTTCAATATAACTTAAACAATGACAATAAGATAATGGTACTATCTACATATAACCCAATTTTAGATAACTATAATGTAATAAAAACACAAAAGGATTTAAAAACATGGACAAATAAACAAAAATATAAAATGAGACTAAATAATAATACAATAAAAGTACATACAAATTATGAACCAACATCAAATTACTATAACTTAACAAAAATAAGAGAAGAAACATATATCAGAACAAATAAACAAGAACATAATTCAAGAATTGACAATAAGAATGGAATTATAAGACAATTACAATATAATACATCACAAAACTATGACAATAAAAAGTATATAATAAATAAGAAGGTATACCAAAAGATAATTACCACATCAATTAAATATAATAAACAAAATTGGAAAGTAAGAAAAAAAAAAAGAATCTAGATAAAGAGTCTTCACATGTGTACATAGTAGTATAGGAAATAGATATAAGATATAGAATTAAGATTATTAGTATAGTAACTATAATAGTAAATGTTATTAATATGGCAACCACAACATTAAAATAAGCAAAACAACATTAACAATAAGATTAAAAATTGAAACAATAATAAAACTCCTAAGGCAACAACTTTGACATCATGATTTTGAGAAAAATGCTGCATCGGTGACAAAACATCATATATATGGTACATCCAAGTTCATGCATAAATCTAAAATATTACCTAAAAAAGGAAAAATAAAACTAATTAATAAATCACTAAATAATACTAAGTAAAAGAATAACTAATGATCTATTGGATATATGAAAACATAAATATTCAAAAAAACATTAGTAGGTATAATAATTGTTCGGATAATAGAAATTAACAATAATTATAAAACTAATTTGATCAATACAAAACTAATTTAAAACAATGAAACTATAGCATTAATTCTATAAATAAAACAAAATACCTGCCTACATGCAAGAAATATAAAGTTTAATATTAATTGGTATGAAGATACAAACAAATATAAAATATTAGAAGATAAGTACTTGGAGAACAGTGTAAATAAGAGTTATAAAGGAACTAGAGGTATAAATGGAAATAAATATAATTTATATGTGGAAGATACACGACTGTGTATAAGATGAGATGATATGGAATGTTTATTGATGATTTAAGAAGATATAAAGATTATATGATGAATATGAAATGAAAAGTATAAGATAAAATAATTGAAATTATGGAAATGTATGTGTAGAAGAAGAAAGATGAGATGACAAGAAGTAGATAGTTGAAGAAGATATAGTCTATTTACACAATACTCCAAGTAATATAATGAAACAAAATGATAACAATTTTAAACTTTATAGCTATTATTGCCTATATGGAACCAATTAAATTAAACATAATATAAACAATTGAAAGACATAATAATATTATACAATTTAACAAGAATAAACTCTGTAATCCAATAAATAGTTTCATTGGAGGAAAACATACTTAATAAATTTAAATTGTAAACAACAGATACAAGTGAGTAAAAGAAGTTAAGATCTAACAACACTTGGACAAGATGATAAAATATCTATTAAGATGAATACTTACTTAGAGTGATTCAGTTAAGAAAAGAAAAACAATCTTATTTAAATGCATTTCAAAATCACATATATAATATAATGTTAAAATTTTTGCATTTTATTGTAGAAAATAAATAACTTATATCCTCAGATGCAGATGTTTTCAAAATCCTAAAACATATAAAATTAATATTCATCAAATTAAACATAACATTAAACAAATTTAATTTTCAGTTAATAAAGAAACAGATGATTTTAAAATTTGACATTTGATTTGATTTGATCATAGAACCAAGAACTAGACTCTGTGCACGGAACGGTAAAAAGGATTCTTCTTCGTTTTTATTAAATGTTCACGAAACAAATTTTTGTACCATGGTTAGTATAAAAAAATATCGTATGATATACTTAGAATTTAAAAATGTTTAATAGATTATTTAAAAAAATTTCTATATGACTATACAAATATTTTTAAATAATCGGGGGCTGATTGTAATGTTTAAATATTTGTCAATAGTATAATGATTAAAATATCAACAGAAGTTGTTTAATTTAACTAAATCCAATAATTTTAATCATATTGTATTATTTTATTGTATATTTTGTGTATTTGTAAGAAAATGTTAAGTTGGAAATTATTTTATTATATAATGTATCGATATTATATCTAGTACTTAGTAGATACTTCGCGAAAATTGATTATATAATGTGTAAAAAAAGGACAGATAATGTGTAAAAAGGAGACAGATATATTTGTACTATATTTTATTCTGGAATTATCGATGATAGACAAAGCGAGTATGTCTAGTCATATATATGAAAGAAAGAGATACACATACTTCTTTCCAGAAATGTCTAAACCCTAGAACAAAAAACGAATAATCTAGAAGTTTGAAACCTATAAAAGACTGAACAGAGGTCGTTAAAAAGGGAGTTTATTATTGGAAGTCAAACAGTGAAGATCTGAGTGTGAATAGTCAATTTGAACAAACAGTTTTTAAAGTAGTTATGATAATAAAGTGTTAAATAGTGACGTTAAGAATAAAGTAAAACAATCAAAAAGTAAAATAAAGTGACAAAAAAGTGACATTACTAAGATTGAATCCAAAAGTGAAATTAAAACGTTTTTGATCGATAAAAAAGAAAAATATAAGTGTACTTACCATTATTAATACAATAAAACGAACAGTAATCCAACAAACACTAAACTGTATCAAATTTGAGGAACAAACAAAACACAATAATATTACACGAGAGTCCAAACGTCTAATAAGGCGACATTTTGCCAAGGTCGGAGGTTCCAAGTATCGCTTCGTTCGTCTCCGTTTTTCATAGATCAACTACAGATTTTTCCACCAATCAGGAAGCAGGACTTTATTTCAAGGTCAGATAAAATTGTAAACTTTTAAAAATTTTTGTAGTAGTTAGTTGAATTTTATAATTTAAAAAAAAACAAAGGAATTTACTTGATATTTAATAATTAGTGTATTTGATAATCTTATTTGATATTACATAAACAACATTGGTTAATTTAACTTAATTCACATCAAGTAAGTTCTTTTATAATTACTAAAAGGCCTTTCTTTTTCCTTATTAAACTTCAATATTACTGTTTTAATTTAACTATTTTATAATAAATCTATAATTATAATTTAATCAAATTTTTCATTCATATACACCTAATAATCCAACTGGAAACTGGCGTAACCAAACACCCCTGAGAAAAAGATCTTGTTGCTAATAATAATATCAAATATTAATCAGTCAAATTCATAAATAAATAAATCAATAAATTATCTTTAGAATCATAATATTCATTACAAGATATATATATATACATATATATATATAAATATATATATATATATATACATATATATATATATAATATATTATATGAAACCAGTAATATTGGGGTATGCAGCAATTAATAAAAGTAAACTATTTATCCTTTTATCCAACAATTAAAAAATCGATTATCTTTACATAAAAGTGATTGTAGATTACACCCTGAAAGATAAGAATTGGCTAAGCATGTCGTTGAAAATGATCATGTAATAGATTTTTTGTCTGTTAGTGTTTTAGATATACAACCTATTTTGAAAAAAGACCATTTTTAGAAATGTCTTTTATTTCTCAAGAAGAAAAAATCATTAATAAAAAGTGATCATAAAAATCTCAGTGATATTTATTTTTATTTACTATCTAAGGATAAAAACATAAAAGAACAACTTACATAATAAATCATCTTACTAAATTATTTTGATTATTTTCTGACATTGACATTTATTTTGACAGTGTTTATGAAAAAGATATGAGTAATTTTAGATAAATTCGAGCCAGCATAATATTATGTGAATTGTGGTATGGATGGTTAGTGGATAGCAAGTGTTTTATGACGTTACTTAGTGCAGAATACTAACTGCTGTTGACGTTCTGACAAGTTTGAAGTTATATTACTAATTTTTGTTGGTATCAATGTTTAAACTTAAATTTAATTATGAATAAAGAAAAAATCGCTTTACTACTTCAAATTTTCGAAGAAGAGTTAATGCATTCTAATAATTATATCACTAATTTAATGCAGATATTAAATACATCATGTGCTAATGTAATGTTGCTGAAAAAGAACCTAAAAATGTTATTAACAATTGGTGAAATAAAAGAGAAACACGTTAGAATACAAATTTTTTTCGAATACTGGATCCCTCGTTATTTAGATGTAGATTTCTATAGGCATTTCCGAATGACTCGATATACTTTTGAAAGCTTACTGGAGGAAATAGAAAAATTGCATTTATCAAATTTAAAAATACATCATGGTGGCATCGCAGAAGTGCCTTAAAAAAAATCGCTACTTTTTACTATTTGGTTTTTAGCCAAAGGTGATACCATTATATCAACCGCTGATAGATTTGATGTTACTGAATCCACTTTTTTTAAATATTCATCTATGCATTTGAAATATTTAGTTAAGTTGTTGCCTATTTACGTAAATTGGCCAAAAGAACAGGAATGTGTTGAAATAGCTAATGATTTTTATTTAAAAGCAGGTTTTCCTGGTAAGAATTGTTATGTTAATACTAACTTAACATGTAAATGCATTATATTTTTATTTTATAGATGTAATTGGTACGGTAGACGGATGTCATATTTCCTGTAAAGTTCCAAATCTGCAGCATGATAATTATGCAGACAGAAAATTTAATCATTCCATAAATTTACAGGCAATATGTACAGCATCAAATATCTTTATAGATATTAGTGTTGGATGGCCAGGGTCGATTCATGATGCCAGAGCAAATATTAAGTTAATACAGGGTGTTTCAAAAAAAGGTAACACCGTCTCTAGGATAGGTAAAAAACTGAAAAATAATTGGGGTTTGCTTAGTAAATTTTTTTTCTAACTCCATTCGTTTTCAAGATAAAGGGCGTTGAAGAAAATAAAAAATTACACATTTCTTACGATTTTGCCAAAACTACTGGCACCATTGCAATGAAATTTTATACGAATATGTTTTGGAAGCTGATATATCCCATGAATTTGTTTTTATAACTAACATAGAGGGTGCTAGTTACACGATTCATACAACGTATTATTCAACATAACTTTTTTTAGGGTAGAATTATTAGTCAAAACTCCAAGTGAACATAAACATCGTTTAATTCTACACCAAAAAGGTACTCTTGGTAAAACTCGATATTATGTACCGTTTTCGGAATATTTTGATTTGAAAATTATGAAGTAATAATCGCTCCTGGTATAAACTAATGATAAAGTTCGCCTTTCTCTTAGTTTGCCATGTAAAATGGACATTTATTGATTGTTATGACAATAAGTCATAATTTTCAAATTAAAATATTCCGAAAACGGTACATAATATCGAGTTTTACCAAGAGTACCTTTTTGGTGTAGAATTAAACGATGTTTATGTTCACTTGGAGTTTTGACTAATAATTCTACCCTAAAAAAAGTTATGTTGAATAATACGTTGTATGAATCGTGTAACTAGCGCCCTCTATGAGAGTTAGTTATAAAAACAAATTCATGGGATATATCAGCTTCCAAAACATATTCGTATAAAATTTCATTGCAATGGTGCCAGTAGTTTCGGCAAAATCGTAAGAAATGTGTAATTTTTTATTTTCTTCAACGCCCTTTATCTTGAAAACGGATGGCGTTAGAAAAAAATTTTACTAAGCAAACCCCAATTATTTTTCAGTTTTTTACCTATCCTAGAAACGGTGTTACCTTTTTTTGAAACACCCTGTATATTATTTTCATTTATTTAAGTAACATTTACCTAGGTAATGAAAGAGTCTTTTATTTACAATAAAATAATGAATTCCAAGGAAAATCATTTAACCAATATCACCTATTGGGGGATTCTGCCTATGCTTGTGTTGATTGGTTGCTCACACCTTATCGGTAAATTGTAATTAAATTATTATTGTAATAAGATTATGTTTCTTTTTACTTTTTAGAGTAACTCAGAACATGGATCCGGATAAAAGGAAGTACAACACTATTTTAAGTCGGACCCGTGTTGCTATTGAATATACATTTGGGCTCCTGAAAGGCCGATGGAGAATTCTACAATATATCAATACATATTCAATAGAAAAAGTTACATTAATAACGGCAGCATGTTGCTTGCTACACAATTTTTATTTGATAAAAAAGGACGATTTTATTAATGATGAAATGGAAGATGTAGCTTTCGGAAAAGAAAGCATCGACAATGACAATGAAGTTCTATCTGAAAAAGAAAAAATAGACAAAGCAGAAGGTTTAGAAAAGCAAAAAGAGTTTACCTTATTGTTTAGCAAAAAATAAATTTGCTAACTTTTTTTATTACCTTTTAAAAACAAAGTTTGAAAAATATATTTTATTAAGATATTTATCACATTTTTTTATTTTTGAACAAATATAAAGGATTATAAAAATTACAAAACTATTCAGTCTTATAAATTACATAATAAATAGAACATAATAAAAATTAAAGAACATTTAAATGTAAAATAATACTTTTTACACGTGTATAATATTAAAAACTCAACATAGATGCAAATAAAAAGTTTCCTAATGAAAATTCATGTAAGAAATAAAAATATTCTGATATAAAATTTAACAAACAACCAAAAAGTAACATTCTAAACTAAAAAACACAGAAAATATTCCAAAGTTTTTAAAATATAAAATATTCTAATAAAAACAAAATCAATCCTCCCTAGAGGATGATCGTCTTCTTTTATTTTAAGACTTGTTCCAAATGAAACTCTGTTTTCTAAAGTTGCCTCATTTTGGTTTACTTAAAGCCTATGAGAAGTTGAGTACAAATTAAATCATACTAACGAATTTATAAAAGAAACCCGATAGAGCTACAGCAAGACGAAATCGAGGGTGGCAAACCACTGGAAACACAATGGCAGTTCCGAAATCAGTTATATTAACATTAAAACCTTCAAAAAATAGCCCTTCCGAAACAAAATTAGGGCCATTAAGAAAATGATGGCAGATTGTATGCCAGACTTAAACAAAAAAAATTTTGCATCATTTCTAAACTTCCTTAAGTAGGTTAATCCGCATTTTTAATTTGTTACAACAAATTACAACTTGTGTTTAAAATGTAAATCTTAAGTGTTTTATTTATTTTATACAACACAGACTTAAGTGGCACTTACACCTTTTTATCTTATTGTAAGGGAGCTTAAGTCCATTTAAGTTATAACAAAATGATTTATCTACCACCTTGTTAAATAAACTCAAGTACGTTAAGTTAGATAGCAGACATAGGTGTATCTGCTTGTGTCCAGTTAAAAAATAAATTTATTAGATTAATCCATGTTGCTTCTAAATACTTAGTTCTCTTTAGAAGCAGTTTTTGATTAGAAGCTAAACTAATAAAACCACATGAAACAAATATTTGACAAGCGATATCTCAAAATGGCATGATGGACAGATAGAACTTTGCTATTTTATCACGACGAATTGCTTATGAGTGTCGTTATTTTTCTTAAGAATAAAAGATTTTCCTGAATGGAGGAGTTCAGCGCTACATTTTACGGGCTTTTGGGGTACCTGACTGAAATTCAATAATAAAGGAAGGAAACCATTGCTCGCAGATCTCCATCAAAAAGAACCATCATGTTCTTATACTATTATGCAAACAGCCTCGATGCCTTTTTTAAATTATAATATACATCATGAAAGTCAGAAAAATTTTACTCAGGAAGTAAAAGTTGATTCTCTAAAAGACTTGTTGCAAGGGGGCTTGCAAGAATTAGAATTATATTTTATAGGTGAATTTATTATTTATATATTGATTTTATGAATATTTATTTAATACTTTAAAATTATTTTTTCAGGACAACATATTTCCGTTAAAGTATTAAAGATCATCAAAAGGCATCACATAGAAAAATTATTCAAAGACATTCCAATAGGCATCCAAATTATTTTTGAAGATAAACTAGAAATTTGGAGACGGACAACGGAAAATCTACTAGATGACATGTTAAAAAATAATTTGGATTTCATTCAGCAGCCTTGCTCTTCATCAATTACATCTGCATCTACACCAATTTCGTCTAAAATGACAGCAGATGAATTCGACAGTTATTGGAAGGCTTGTGCCTAATATCGGTTGAACGATTTGAAAACTATACAGAGTACTGCTGATATTTTCCAAAAGTGGCCATTCTATATAAAACCCTCAGGATATCGTCTGGTGAGTTTAAAAAAACGTATACTGTATATTCTTTAATATTCTGTTTTATTCTCTTTAGATTGACATGGATTACGAAATGGCATTTGGTAGTGGAGATTTTCTGAGTAAATGTATGAAGTACTTTCCACATATGATATTTTTAAAAGATCATGACCACATCAAAGATAAAGCTACTAAAGTTTTGGTAGACAAAGCTCTGGTCGATACAAGAGTTGATCAACTTGAAAAAAAACCTTATCTCCCAAATTACCGATTTTAACTGATTATTAATTTTATTTCTAGATGGAAAATATGCTTCTGTATTATGGGCTATTCATGGCTATTTGGTGCCTGCATCCAAGTCGTTTGTAAAAAAAGACGGCCATACAACATGCACCCAATTTTCGATAAAAGATTAGCAAGAATCATTTCTTTTTTCGGTAAAAACTCAGCAAGAAATTGAGGAGCATTTAACTCATTTAAAAACACGAAAAAAAATCAATACAGCCGTTCATCTTATGTGTTGGAGATGATATAAACAAAATTTCTCAAGTATATTTTGATGACATTCGATATAAATTCTTTCATATCATAAAAGCAGTTGATATTTGTTTTAAGATCATAAGTTTATTCAATTTAAATTTTGCTCCCGAGAGCAAAATATTCTGAAATTTCATTTCTTGAAAGTCCTAAAGTGCAAATTTTATGTGAATATTTAGAATGTCAAAAATAAACAGTACAAATATTGAAAACTTATTTATTTTAAAAAAATTCTAAACACTAGCTTTTATTCCTACATCAAATCACATTACATTACATTTTTTTGCAGGATATCTGTTTTTCATGAAACTCTGTAAAAAAGTCTGAAAATTTCAATATCCCATTCTGTCTCATGATCATATGCAAGGAATAAGGATAAAAATAAGAATATTGAAAAAATAAGAATATTGAAATAAGAAATATTGTTTTATTCAGTAATTTTGCAAAGTCAAAGAAGGGAGGTTGCTTGGAATAACCCTCCAACCTCCTGGATTCATGAATCAATTTCAGGTGTTCATAACATTAATAACCAATAAACATCAAATGTTGTGTTCGTTAATTCAAAGTACAGAGTTTATAAACCAATGTTATTCGTTCGTAAAATGAATGACGGAAAAACATTACACAAAGTTAAGTGCTTTTTAATTCAACGTACGAAGTTCATAAGTTAATGTTCATCGTTCGTAGTATTAATGGTCGACAAACAGTTAATTTGATGTTGATTGCAGCATAATTCAACTTTCAAAGTTGATAATTCAATGTCCACTGCTCGTTGATTAATGAACAAAAAACATTAAAAATTACAGAATTCCTATACATAGTTCATGAAATTCTCATCGTTGTATTGTTTCCTGTCATCAGCACGAAAATGATGTTACCGTCCGTTGATCAGTGGTACTTTTTAATTATATAAAAGAAAGTTTTTAACCGACGAAGAACTTCTGTAATGCTTATAAAATGACGACGATTATGATATTGCATTGTCAGATAAAGAAGATTTATCATGGGACGTTGACGATGTTGATTCACTAGGTGCTCATAGTGATCATGAAGTTGAAGAAGAATCTGAACATGATCAGGATAAATCTGAATATGTTATTGATCAGATTGACACAGTAGAAGCTGATAATGTTGAAGGTGAAAAAGATGAAACTGAAAAGAGGTCTCGAGCAATCCAATATCTACAGGATCAAGAAGTCAAAATTGAAATTCAAAATTTTCATCAAAAATACATAGTCTAAGATCCGGGATTAAAAAAATATACCCTCATCTGTTATTTAGATGAAACAATTTTTTATAAGCTGATTTCAATATCATGAACCTATAAAAACAACCTCTGCCATCATAGGGGATACCGGGGTATTGTGGGGTAGCGAGGCATAGTGGGATAGCGCCATTAGAGCTACCATAGATGACCGCAGGATGGCGAATTAGTAACGAGGCTAATGGTTTGTAGTTGCCAGTCAACATGCCTGTAAGTTGATCGTTCTGAAACCCCCGGATCTTTTGTGCAAAAACTTATATAAAAGAAACGCAGTTTTCTTAACTATTTAGTAAACATTCGTATTGACATCAAGTCTTTAGTATTTGTGCCACAATTTCGACGAACTTTCCTATGGATTGAGGTGTATTTAAAGATTGTTTTCATATATTTAACACGACCGATAACGAACGAAGGTAAGAGTCACAGTTATGTTTGTTTAGTTACGTCATGTGAGGCAAACCAGGATGTGCATTTAACAATTTTCATCCCAGCATTTTTGGTGTTAATCCATGCAATTGAAAACGCTCACACTCCACGATTTTATTTTTATTGGACTTTTTTTCTAATTGCAACATCATTTCAACCTTCCTGATAGGGGTTAACAACCCTGAAAACTAAAATAAAGAATGAATCAAGTGTGACACTTTTTTTTAAATTGTTTGATTAAATTCCGATTTAGCGCCCTCTTAAGGAAAAAAGAAAAATTGTGATACATTTGAAAGCAATTTTCATTAGCATAGTTCAAAATATTTAAACTACCTTAAAACATTAGATACCTAAAAAATAACAAAATGTGTAAAATTAAATATTAATAAAATTAAAAACAAATTTTCTCTATGTCTATTTTTAAAAATATGTTTAAAAGATGCTTTGTTCTAGACATTGAGAAAATATGTAGTGTATACAATAAACTGCCAAATACATTACCCGCGGCAGATTTTTCCCTATCCAAGAATAATTTTTATTAAAAAAAGAGAAAAAGAGCTTCCCTAAAAGAGGGTGATTTAGGATCTTAACTTTGTTGAAAATCGTATATGATATAAGAAAAATTGAGTATTAATCGAGTATTAATTATGGTATTATGAAATTTTTGAAATATGATTCTAAATAATTTTTTTAATTACTCCTTTGGATAAGCTAGCAAAAATGCAGTTTTTCACAATTTTATCATTAAAAGGTTTAAATTGACATGTCATCTCCGGCCATGGATGCTAATTTGGTTTTAGAATAAACAAAAACGAATGTTGAAGTCATCGTCTCTCAAATATCCATGATAATTGAAAAACTTCCATGTGGTGCACATTTTTTTGGAAGGTGTAAATAAAATAAAATTACATCTGTTGTCATACGCAATCATAAACTTTTTTATGTTCATTAATTAGGAACACTGCAAACAATAAGTCCCACCTACCCACTATCTTGTGACAGCATAACGTCACTCTGCAGATTTTCGCAAAGAATAACCTCAACTAATACATCCTCACTAAACTTTGCACTTTGAGTTAATAACAAATGCTGACAATAATCATTTTTTTATTATTTTAGGTACCAACTTTATGAATATGGATCGAATTTTGCTTCAAGAGGAATCACATGATTCGCAGGAGTGCTTACCTGACATTATTTAATTGTTTGATGAGAAATGTTTTGTTAAAATTCCCCAATACCTAAGAAATATTTTAGCTTTCGCAGGGGTTGACAATCACATTAGTCTTAAAAATTTTAACATTGATGAAGATGTTAAAGCGATAGAAATCATTGCCCGGAAAACAATCCCCTCCATATACAAAGAAATATTTAAGGAAAGGAAATATTTAGGACCATTTCAAAATAACCCAGAACTATTTTTCGTTTTACAAAGGCATAAGAAAATTATTCAAAACTTAACAACCTTTGTAGCTACATTTGTTTCTAAAAGAACAATTTTACTAAGTTGCAAACAGATTAACCTCAAGAAATCAAAAAAAGGTAACAAAAATTCAAAGTTGGTAGAAGCTGCACCAACAAAATTGTTTGAAAATGAAGGAACTCTAAACCAGGTAACAGGTCCCTCATCCCAAGATAATTCCTTACATAAAAAAAAATTCAAGAGAGAACATCAGTTGTCACGAGCAAAAGACTATTCTAAAATAGAGAATAATATTCTGGATCCATTTAAATGAATTTGAGATAAATGCTGAACAAGAACTTGTAAATAAAGTTGAAGATAAAACAGATGTTACATATATAATGGACCTGATTGTTCCATTTGTACGGTAACATGTTTCTTTTCTCCGAAGTAAATAAAACTTTCGAAAGCACGGCAAGGATCATGGCTCATTTCAAATGTTCAGAAGCATATCAGGACACATTACCAAAAACTAAACCAACATTCTAACAAAAAACCTATTTATAATTCAATGTTAACTTTGTTTCGGGACTGCAGCATTACTAATGGGGAGGGTAATGTTGTTACAGAAAAAGTGAAAAATATTTTAGGTCACAAAGAAACATTAGGAGCCTCGAATGTTGTGCAGTTGCCCTGAAATGTAATGTAATTACAAATTACTATGACCTAATATTGAAAATCGGGGAAGAAATTATTTCTACACTTAAGACAAGTTCTAAAATTAAAGGTGATATGTCGAAATATGGGCAACAGTTTAACTGCAATTTGAACGAGAAAAATGTTTCATCGTTTTTAAAAGCACTACAAGAACATTTTATGAAGAAAAATAAGTCGACGGATAATCATAGCAACCATAGCAACCGATATGAAAAGGACTTTAAGAATCTTTGCACCTATTTATATATGATTGGGGGCCACTTTTGTATGAAACCTTGTACCTCAATTTAGGAGGTTTACCAAGTGCAAAAACTGTAAAGCGAATTATTCAAGATGAACAAATTTATATAGAGGAGGTCTGCAGATTTCGGGATTTGAAAAAATTTTTGATAAAAAGGGGTTATCCTCTGGAAGTATGGGTTTGTGAAGATCAAACTGCTATTGCAAATAGAATAGAATATTGCTCGAAAACAAATGCAATTATTGGTTTTGTTCCACCCTTAGATAGTGACGCTATTCCACTGGTCAACTCGTTAAATTTAAATCAATAAACGATCTGAAACATTTCTTTCAGTATGAGAGTAAATCAACGTAGATAAATCTGATAGTAGCACAACCACTAGTTGATAAATTAGCTAGTTTCTGTCCATGTGTGTATGAGACTAAGAACAAATTTAATTCTAACGACGTTAACAAAAGGTGGATGAAAATGCAGAATATGGCCAAAGAACAAGGAATCACCTTAAGAGGATTTTCCACGGACGGAGATCCAAGGATGCTTAAAGTTATGAAAACAAATATGAATATACCTGAAACTAATCCAGAAATTTGGAAAAATTGGTATTTTATAAATCAACATGGTAATCAACTCGATAATCAACCTTTTTATGTACCGGACACTGTGCATATAGACACAAAGTTAAGATCTGTATTTTTAAAGCCAGGAGTATTGCTCAAAATTGGAAGATATTTTATTTTATCAAAGCATCTTCATGAACTAATTGAAAATGTGTCGAAAAATAAGATCTACTTAACGGAGTCCATAATAGCACACGAAGATAAAATGAATTTTGAGTCTGTTGAGAAAATCATGAACCCGCATGTTGTATCCAGTTTGTTGGACCATATATCTGACAGTAAAGGTACTGCATTTTTTTTAAATATGTTTCGCTTTGTTATGTTTGCATTTTTAGATAAATGCTTAACACCACTTGAACGTTTATTCTTTAGAATATGGCGAAATTATGTCAACCAAGATGAAAATTTATCTCTAACAAATAACTTTATTACACTTAACTGCTACACTTGCATAGAAATAAATGCTCATGCACTGTTATGTTATACAAGATTCTGTAAAAAACATGATAAAGGTAGGTTCTTGCCGTGGCTTTTAAGCAGCCAACCATGTGAAGAGACTTTCAGAAAACTGAGATCTATGACTATATTTTCAACAGTAGTGAATTTTTCTATGTTGGATGTATTAAGAAGATTAAACAGGCTAAACTTTATGTATGAGGTTGCCTGCGATTCAGGTAAGTTCTCCATAATACTAAAAAATTCCTGCCTACTATTTATTTTCGATAACTACCTCAAAGATTATTATAGAGACTTTCTTCATTCAAAATAGAATAGCTCCTAAATACTTCTGTTTATTTTAAAAAATTATTTAAATTTTTTTTGTTTTAATGTGGATAACTTTTTTCAGAAAATTTCACAAATTCAAATCGGATCGTCAAACATTTCTTTGAATAATTTTATAATGCCAGATGACAACTAAATAGAGTATGTAATAGAAATAGCATGGTTGTCGGCCTCAATGTTATGTATATGCTTCAATCTGCCAGTTTTAAATGTGATGAAACCTATAAATATAATACTCAAAGAGAACAGTAATACTGAATTGACGGGCGAGGCAGAAGAACATATTAAAGATTGTCAGACAGTAAAGGTAACCTTTTTATCTTAAAATTATGTTTTCTATAATGACAAAAATTGAAAATCAATTAATCCAACAAAAACGATTTTAAAACATTAAAATCGTACCATAAAATTTATTCCATTAGCATGATTCTGTATATTTAGTAACATTACATGATCTCACTATTATATTTGGGGTAACTAGCATTTATCAATTAAAATGCAATGGTGCAGGATGCTCAAATATTATTAAATGCATACAGACTACCTTACTGTCTAAATATATCACGTATCTACTTTTTTAATATATTTTGTACATACAAATATAATAATTTCAGGTTCCACAAGCAATGGTAGTGAAACTCCCATCTACTTAATGGAACACGATCCAAATGAAATCGAATTAAATATCTTATAAGATTACTACGCCTCCCATGGTTACCTTAATTTAAATGACTACTGTAGTAAAAACATAAACGAGATATTGTCAGTTAGTTCACCATTCATTAAAGTTAGACTTATCACTGGAAAAGTATCACAGTAAGGAAAAGTTAATTGTGTTGGCTTCTTCAGTCAGACAAAACCAGACTAAGCAGTAATCGACTTCTAAGAGTAAGAGGCGCTCAAAATAAATCTCAAATGCGTAATGCCTTAGATGCATCAAAATAGAAATACATCTTAATGACTGGTGTATAGTCGACCAGAATAATATTACCTATTGTAACGTTTATTTATTTTTACTAGTCTTTTTAATTTATTTTTATACTATTTAAATCACTAACTGTTTAATTTATATAACACAATTTATTTACAATACTTTAATAATGTAAGACAATAATTCTAATCGCATTTATCTAACAACATACTACTAACTAACTAACTAAAATATTCGAATCGGTCCTTTATATAGGTAAATATTGTTCCAGTCTATTCTGGTAATCGTATCGAGTCTAGATGCTTCTCTCATCGGACGCCGTATATTCTCGAAGATTCTCGCGTCATCTGACTGCTTCGCGTCTGGGTCATAGCGCCAGGGGCGTACTCGCACAACATTGCCCCCTCCTTAAGAGATAGTTCCTCCTGGAACTTTTAAGGAATTGAGACTGGATGGAGATACTTGCAACTGAATCCTCGTCTACAATTTCCAGTTGCATGGAAATAACATGGAATGGTCTTTGATGTCAACTGGACACGGGGCGAATGGCTGCATACCAACACTTGGACTTCGGTATCTTGAAAGATTACTTCCACCATATTTCGGATGACCCTCCAATCCAATGAGTTGCACTCTATTTTCGGCATGGCTAGCTTCTGTATGTTGGACTCCAATACGTGCTCTCTCAAGTTAAGTAATATATTTCGATAAGTGGGCTGGTCTTGGTAGGTATTCTTGGTAATCAGATAGAAGAGGCAACGGGAGTCATCTCGAAGTATCAAAGCCTTCCCAGTGGCTGGTAACTGTTTTCGAAGTTCTGACAATCGACCAAACTTCCTTCGAAAGACAGACGCTAATCCTCGGCCGTCGCTAATAGTGGCGGAAACGCTATGGGCCAATAAGTAGTCATCAGGAAGTGTGAACAGGTCTTGCTGTTTCTCAATAGTCACGCCGTATCTAGCTTTCCCAGTACCTCCATATGCACCCATAAATTCTTCGAAAGCAAGGTCGGGTGTATCTTGGACTTGATTTACGACTTCTTCTTCCTGGTCATGATCTCCTTCAAATTTCGCCAGTCGGTTTCGGTGTACTACCTTAGGTTTTCCATTCGGGGTCTTTATTATACGGTATATGACGTCATTGATTCTTTTCTTAATGATGTATGGTCCCTCCCAAGATTGTTGTAGCTTTGGTGAGTACCCCTTCTGTCTTTTCGGGTTATGGAGCCAGACTTTGTCACCTTCTTGGAAACATCCCTCTATAGCTTGGGTGTCATACCGTTTTTTCATCCTGTCACTGGCAACTTGGAGATGGGAGCGAACCAAATCATGCATGTCGTCCATTTTTCTTCGTAACTGGATTACATAGTCTTCTCCAGCTATATCCTCTCCAGGTCGGCATCCAAACTCGAGGTCGCATGGTAACCTCATCTCGCGTCCAAACAAGACTTTTGCTGGTGTTTGACCTGTTGATTCATTGACGGCGGATCGATAAGCCATTGCAAAGAGCGAAATATACTGGTCCCAGTCTCTTTGGTAATTGGATACTACTTTTGATAGATATTTGCCAATGGTTTTATTCATGCGTTCTACCATTCCATCCGATTGTGGGTGCAATGCTGTAGTTCTTGTTTTCTTCATTCCTAAATTGTCGCAAATTCCTTGAAAGAGTTGACTTTCGAAGTTCCTTCCTTGGTCACTGTGAATCTCCAAGGGCACTCCATATCGGCAAATAAACTCCTTCACTAGCACGTCTGCGACAGTTGCTGCCTCTTGATTTGGAATGGCGTAGACTTCAACCCACTTCGTAAAATAATCCATTACCACCAACATGTATTTATTCTTATTTTCAGTAGTGGGGAACGGTCCAGCAATATCTAAAGCAATTCTCTCTAATGGGCTACCAACGTTATATTGTTTCATGGGAGCCTTTCCTCTTTTCTGAGGTCCATTACTAGCAGCACAGATGGTACACTTCTTACACCAGTCCTTAACATCATCGGATGGTAGAAGTGTTCCACCGATTTCACAACTGCCAGAAGTTCTCTTCTCGTATCGCAGTAATTCCGCTCAGGTTTGGAGAGTACTTTACTAAAATAACCCAGGACTCTCTCTTGTCCATCTTGAATCTGTGAAAGTACTCCTCCAATTCCGACATTACTGGCATTTGTATCCAAAATAAATTCTCCTTCCGGTTGTGGGTAGCCTAATATCGGTGCTGCGGTTAAATGCTTCTTCAGAGTTTCAAAAGCCGTTTGACAGTTTTCATCCCAGCAGAACTATCTCGTTTCCTCTGTAAGGCGTGTTAATGGCTTAGCAATGTCTGAAAACTTTCTGATAAATCTGCGATAGTATGTACATAGACCAAGAAAACTTCTTATTTGATGTTTATCAGTTGGTTGTGGCCATTGTTTGATAGAAGAAACCTTGTCCTTATCTACAGACACGCCTTCCTTGCTGACAATATGTCCCAGATAATTAACTTTGTCTTGGAATAACTGGCATTTCTTTGGATTTAGCATCAGTTGGGCAGCTTGAAGTCTTTTAAAAACATCTTCTAAGTTTTTCAGATGTTCTTCGAATGTCTTCCCCAAGACTATGATGTCGTCTAAGTAGACCAGGCACGTTTTCCAAGAAAAACCTCTCAATACGTTCTCCATCAGTCTTTCAAATGTCGCAGGAGCATTACATAGTCCGAATGGCATGACATTGAACTGAAATAATCCAGAACCGGTGGTAAAGGCTGTCTTTTCTTTGTCTCTTGGGTCCATTTCTACCTGCCAATAACCAGACTTCAAATCTAAGGTAGAAAATAATTTACTTTCAGCTAGAGTGTCCAGGGTATCGTCGATTCGAGGCAGAGGATAACTGTCCTTCTTGGTAACATTGTTCAACTGGCGGTAGTCTACACAGAACCTCGTAGTTCCATCCTTTTTCTTGACCAAGACTACCGGAGAGACCCATGGACTGGTAGAAGGTTCTATCACTCCATCTTCTACCATTTCTCGAACAATCCTTTCAGCTTCTTGCCTCTTTGCCTGTGGTAATCTTCTAGCTGATTGACGAATTGGCTTGGCATCACCTGTGTCGATTTTATGTTTTACAGCGGAGGTACGTCCTGTCTTACCTCCCTTTGGTACAAAAATGTTGCGATACCGATGAAGAAAATCTTTCATTTTTCTTTTCTCTTCTCGGTTTAAAGATGTACCAGCAACCGCCACCATTTGTTCAAACTTATCGTTGGAATTATCGGGAATAGCTGTCTGTCGAATTATAGATGTTACTGGTACGGAGGTTCCAACTTTGGTCTCTTTCTTGATCGTAATTGGGTGATCATTGACATTTATAACTCGTACTGGAATTTCTTTAGCGGACGTGACCAATCCTTTTCCTATCAAAATTCGTCGACCGACCTCCTCATCATGGTTCCATGGTTCCATCATCACCGGTATTCCTTCGTCAATAGTTCCTTGCAATCTGGCCACTATGATCGTTTCGCTTCTACCAGGTACCACAGTATCCTCCTGGACAACGGCTGGCACGGTTTTGTCCTCATATGGATGAAGGAATATTTCTTCAGAACCGACTTTGATAACTCTGTTCTTGAAATCCAGTTGGAAACCATGTAAGATCATCACATCCATTCCTAATATGACATCTTCCTCAATATCAGCGACAATAACAGTATGCGTGAACTTTTCTGAGCCAATTCCTATTTGAACCTGGACTTCTCCAAGGATGTTAGCTCTATCACCTGTGGCAGTTCGCAGTCGTAGCCTTGTTGGTAAAAGCTTCTTACGGCTATTTATAGTTGTTGGCCGTATAATCGTTCTGGTCGCTCCAGTATCCACCAATAGTGTATACTTTTTACTGTTGACTTCACCATCTACATATACACTGTCGTCACGGCATTTCAAAGAGGCTATTAGTATGAGAGGGTCTTTGGAAACGTTCCGGGTCGAAGCTGCCCCCTCTAGGCCGACCCGTTTTAGTTTTCCTGTGGAGTAGTTTCTTGATTCGTAGTGACCCCAGGGCGTTTACATGAATTGCGAACATGTCCTATTTCACCACAATTCCAGCACCTGATGGTCTTCTTCTTTTTCTTATCAGTAAAGCTCTTCATCATGTTTACTAATTGGTCTAACTTATTTTCATCTTCCTCTTCCGTTACGGATCTTACTTTACTGTATCCTCCACAAGCTTTCGAAGCCGCTTCATACTCAAGCGCGGCAGACAAGATGTCAACTAATATTTTGTGGTGGGCTAATCGGAGTGTCTTTGCCATTTCGTGGTCACGAAGTCCATCAAGAAATGCTTCAACAGCTAAACATTCCATCATTTGTTCTGGAGCTGAAGGGTAAGCAAATCTTACCAATCTAGCAATATCTACTTCGTACTCTTGAAGTGTCTCCTCTCGCTTCTGTTTTCGAGTCTTCAACTGCGATCGGTGCAAGTTCTCCAGGTGTTCGTGACCATATCGCATGTTCAAGCTTTTCTTCAGTTGCTCAAAATCATCTGTGTCCTCCACTGGTATGGTCTGAAGAACATCCAAAGCGTCTCCTCACAGAGCGATGGTGAGGTTTATTGCCTTCTCTTTTTGGGACCATCCGTTCGCTCTTGCAGCTGTTTCGAACTGTTTGAGATAATTTTCCCAAGACATCTTTCCGTCAAAGGTTGGGGCCTTAACACGAACATAACTTTCGCTGCCTTCCAATTTCGGTTTCCGCTCCACTTTGAAGCTTCTCATTTCGTCCTCGTTTTCCTCCCCTAAATCTTCCATATCTTCTTTACCTCCTTTTTCGATCTCTTCCATTTGCCTTTCCATTTCTCTTATTTTCTCTTCAATTTTTTTTTTCAAATGAAGACATTTTATTTTCCATAGAAGAAATGTCCAAAGAAACTTTGTTTTCCAAAGAAGAAATATCATTTTTTAAAGAAGACATATCAGTAGAAACTTTTTTTTCCAAAGAAGAAATGTCAGAAGAAACTTTATTTTCCAAAGAAGACATATCGGAAGAAACTTTATTTTCCAAAGAAAAAATGTCAGAAGAAACTTTATTTAAGAAAGAAATAATTGTAGCAGAAGAGTCGTCTACGAAAATATGATTTTCTGGATCTAAACCATAATTTTCCAATGCTTGCTTAAGTCGCTCCAACAACTCAGTCTTCCTTCCTGTTGTTTCCAATTCACGATCCTCCAGCTCTTGACGTAATTCTGTCACTTTCAAGTCACAAAGTTTTTTCGACATATTTATTTATTTATTTTTTTTTACCTTATTTATTTACAATATCCCACTTCTGACACCAATGTAACGTTTATTTATTTTTACTAGTCTTTTTAATTTATTTTTATACTATTTAAATCACTAACACTGTTTAATTTATATAACACAATTTATTTACAATACTTTAATTTATGTAAGACAATATTTCTAATCGCATTTATCTAACAACATACTACTAACTAACTAACTAACTAACTAAAATATTCGAATCGGTCCTTTATATAGGTAAATATTGTTCCAGTCTATTCTGGTAAACGTATCGAGTCTAGATGCTTCGCTCATCGGACGCCTTATATTCTCGAAGATTCTCGCGTCATCTGACTGCTTCGCGTCTGGGTCATAGCGCCAGGGGCGTACTCGCACAACACTATATAGGTCAAGTAATTGGATTTTTTTAAACGAAGCCTCTCTATTTAGAAACATTGAGCAGGATGTTATTAATATTAGTAATAAGAACATTTTTTCTTTAGCTACATTGCACACAGTATACAATGAAAATCTTTTGGAAATAGACGACACCACAACCTACGTTAATATTAAATATTATAAATTTACAATTGTCAGTCCATTATGGGATAGAGAACACTTTAAACTCAAAGATACCATATTATTAAATTAAAAAATACTTAAAAAAAACAAACAGGATAAATTAGAAACAAGGACAAAGATCCCGGCGAATACAAGAATTTTGGGAAAAATGGATAATCAGGAATCATCTTCTGATAACGAAGATCAGTTGTCCCTCCATGACTCAAATAGTGATGATTTCCAATAACTCAGAAGCTGATGGCAACTCAAGCAATAGCATAAACATCCAACTCGAAAAGTACTATGCTGTATTCTACGATGTTGGCTGGTACCTCGGCAGAATCATTGAAATGGAAGAAAATAAAATTAAGGTCAAATTTTTAATAAAGAACTTAGAATATTTTCTTTGGCCGAAAGAACCTGACATCCAGATAGTAAATAAACCTTTTATAAACTATGGTCCCGTTAACTTAATCGGAAATTCCCCCTTTCAGATAAAAAGATTTGACAAACTGGCAATTAAAAAGCTTTTCAAACAATAGAAGATAAATTAAAAAAGCTTAATACTGTTTTGTTGTTTTTTTTGGTATAAATTTTAGTTTATGTATACCTGACTAATATGTGCAATTTAGGTACATGTATAGGTGTTTGTATTATGGGTATTTTATAAGAGGCCTACATCTTTTTTTCGAAAACAGTTTCTGAGAAAAGGTATAGGTCATTATTTAAATAGCCTTTCAATATATAAGTTTATACTTTTTGTCAATAAATTTTTGTGATTTAAAAAACTTTTTTATACTATTTTTTCCTCTAAGAGTAATGACATGTACACCACTACACTATTGACCCACTGACTAACTTTCCTTATACTACAGACCTTAAAAGATCTCGAAAGACTAATTTTTTAACAAGTTTCCTTGTATTGTCCATTAAAAGAGCCAAAAATATTGCGGAACTTGTTACATTTGAACAGATGTAATTATATTTAAGTAGATTTTATTACATTTCAGTTACGAGTAAATATATTTAATTACAAAAGTTCGTAATAATTCCCCTTAATTCCATGAAAATCAAAATAAATGCAAAGAATTAGAAATAAGTAGAAAATATTTTTTTAAATAGATTTAAGTACTTAAAATTAAGAGGTACTTATTTGTAATTATAATTAGGTATACAAATTTCAATGAGTGACCTGCCCCTCGAATTACGCCTACTGCTCCAATTGTTTATTGTACTTTACAGTACAGATTTGTTACATATTACTGAATTAAATCGTCTATTGTACTTTTTAGTACATATTTATTACATATTACTGAATTTAATCGTCGTATTGATTTTGGAGCATAATTTTATAAAGTCTTTAGTACTTATTAGTACTTAAACGATCCTGATATTACAGTTTGAGCCGTAGCTGGTACTTTTTAGCACCATAACAAACTTAAGAACGTTTTAACTAACGAACTTTTGACCTGGGCAATTATTTGGCATATAATATTCAGAGAAAGTTAAAAATTAAGACATATAAAAATTTCCAAGGAACTAAGAAGACATTTGAGATTTACTAGTCAACTACAGCCTACTCTGGTGTTTTTCTTAAGTTGTGAAGGGAATCACAACATTATTTCCATATTTACGAATTGAACTAAAACAAAATAGCACTTTCAGTGCATTTTACATAGAAGAAAGAAGAGCTCCAGTTCGTCGATGCTCGAGGGCTTTTATCTCTGCACCAACAGAAATAAATTCCCGAGAGACGCCTACCAAGATTCCATACGTTGATTTCCTCGGGAAATCAACAGTGCACTTGGATCTTGCGGCTTTAAACGCAATTCCGTCTTCGGTAAGACGGACACGGCAACGAGGTGTTAGGGTTGTTTATTTGTGAACAATTTAGGGTAATAGGGATCGTAGGGACCTCTTATAGCCCGGCTGGTCCATCGTGGTGGCATAAGAGTGTAAAATCGGTCAGCTTAGCTAGTTTTAGGGAACAATTTGTATCTATCACAAATTGTTTGCATTCTAAATTGTGTCGAACTTTGTAAACTTTGGTTGAGTCGTTTGTGGGTTGATTTTTTCAAGAACTATTTTTGTAACTCACTTATCTTTGTAATTAATCTTTTCTTTTGTACTTTTTTGTATTTATTAATTGTAATTTCACTTTTGTACTTTTATTCTAAATTCATACAATCCAAAATTATTGTATTCAAGTTGTATTTGGGTATTGGTTTGGTTCACCACTCCGTTTACAACTACATTACGATAACTCATTGTGTGATTTTTGTATCTCCGCCCATTTCCCTGAAAGAATCGAAGTCGATGAATAATGGAGTCTGAACGGCGAAGTATTTTCTCCGAATCCAACCATCGCCTAACGGAACAGGTTCCCAAAAGTCATTCCAAAATTTTAGCACTAACTGGTAAATGCCAGATCGGAACTCTAACATCTGCCGAAAGAGGCAAATTGATGACTACGATTGTCTGCTTCAGTGCTGCTGGAAGTTATATGCCTTCCTTTGTTTATATTTCCGCGAAAACGAATGAAGCTTGAACTACTAGATGGCGCATCGGTTGGTTCTTCGGGAGAATGACATGAATCTGGTTGGATACAAGGTCATTTATGCATTTTGTGGTTAAAAAGATTTATAGAAGGGTCACATTCAACCAAAAAAGACCCGGTACTTTTGTTGCTTGATGGGCACGCTATGTTAAAAGTATTGAAGTTATTAATTTGGCTCGCGAAAATGGTGTGGTCCTGCTATGTTTCTCACCACACTGTTCACACCGCCTTCAGCCCCTAGATGTTGGTTTCATGAAGTCCCTCAGCACCTACTACAGCCATGAAGTCAAGAAATTGTTGCGAGCACAGCCAGGTCGAGTGGTTACCCAATTTCAGACTGCTAGTTTATTTGGACAGGCGTTTATTGCTTCTGCCACTATGACAACTGCAATAAATTCCTTTAGGTCTATAGGAATTTGGCCTCTCGAACCAAACATATTCACAGATGCAGATTTTGTACCAGATGAAATGATCAATAATTCAGAAAATCCAATGGCAGCAGTGCAATCAAAGCAAATGACTCCCGAACCGGCTCTTCGACCCAACTTTCCGCATTTTGGATGTTCAGGAATAAATAATAAGAAACGGAACATATAAATAACTCCTGAACCGGCTCTTCAATTAAACACTTCGCAATCTAGATGTTCAAAAATTATTAGTACTACACCAAAAAGAACTACCTTTGGGGTGTCACCTGAAGCCATATTATCCTTACCTAAAGAAGTACGAAAAACGCAAATGGTTACAAAACGAAAAGGCAAAACAGCGATAATTACGGAGTCACCATACAAAAATAAATTAGTTGAATAACAAACAACAAAAGGCCTGCAAAAGAGACATAACGGAGAGTTCAGAAGGTAAATCGAATAAAATTACGACAAAGAAGATTAAAAAATTTAAAGCAACTTAAAATGTATTGTAGGTACCTATGGTCACAGTCCAATGAAGAGTGGATTAGGTGCAAAAAGTGCAGTCGTTGGGCACATTGCTCGCGTGCCGGAGAAGACGACGAAGATGATGAAGCTGCGCATCGTTGTTTGTGTTATTAAATTATTATTATTATTATAAAAATTAATAAAACTATATATTAGAATATATTTTGTATTTTATGTTTATGTTCATTTGTTAAGTTGATCAATAAAAATATTTTTTCCAATCTGTATGATTTTTTTCATTCAATAACTGATATCCCACATTACCCCACTAAGTACCCTACTTTGTCCCCTATGGCGAGGCATAGCAGAGTAAATGAGTTTTAACAAAAATGTTTTGTTTAGTCGTTTATTACTGATGAAGCAATGAAACATCAAAGCACATAAGAAACAACACGTCAAGTAAGCGATGTAAACTATTAAAACATTTTTTTTTATTAATAGGGTACCACATTAATAGCGGATGAATCTTGAGTACCCAACAATACCCCGGTATCCCCTAACCCTGCTGCAATTAATAGTAATTAATTAATTAACAACTAATTGATTTTAAATTATTACTTTCTCGTGTTAGTTACACTTTAGTAAGTTAACCCATTAGCGACCAGTGTCCTCTTTTGAGGACAAATTGAAAACAATTTTCTAGAAATTTGTTGAAACCTTTTGTGGTTTTAACTTCAGACAGTAGATGGCATGGAAGTGCTGTTGTTACTTGTGATGTATTAGTTTTCTGATTTACCGCGTAGTGTTTACGTAGTGCGCCATCAAAATTGTTTACATTTTCAGCTTCTTGCTTTGTTATACAAAAATATTTATATCATTGATTATTGAAAAGGTAGGTGAAAACTTTTATTATTTTCATACAGTCTACATATATATGTTAGATTTTCAATAAGTTTTAAAAATATCTTTTGCATATATTACTAAAAGAAATAAGTTATATTTGTCTGTCCTCAATCGAGGACGCTGGGTATTAGTAGCTTTTTTTGTGATAATTCAGTTATTTTGTATTTGATTACAGTTTTACAAACAATGAGTCAAAAAACCTTTTTAACTCTTGAAGAAGCCGTCGAATATTTATTTTCCGAAGAAATAGAAGCAGATATTTTGGCACTACCCCCTAATGTATATGAACTCACAGATGAGGAAATTGTTAATGATGATGAATTGAACGAACCTACAATTTTGGACATTGCTGGAACTGCTGAAGTAGACTTACCAGATGAAGATGACGTTACCCTTTTACCATCAACATCCAAACGGGACGAACCCCCTTCAAAACGCAGAATTCTGGACAAACCCAAGTGGCAGAAGATTTCACCAACTTATAAAAGTTGGAATGCAGGAAACGATGCTGACAAAAAGTTTGACAATCTCCGTCAAGAAATGGAAAACTGTTTCATGTTAGAAACATTTGAAAAACTGTTTACCAATGAAATTTTTGAGCTAATTGTAAATGAAACTGTCCGCTATGCAGTCTGTTGTAAAAATAAACAGAATTTTGTAGTCTCTGTGGAAGACATCAAAATATTTTTGGGATTTGTGATATTCTCTGGGTATCAAAGTTTACCTAGCGAACGTGACTATTGGAGTGAGAGTGAGGATCTTGGAGTGTAGCTGGTGAAAGATGCGTTGTCGTAATGCGTATCTTGATTTAAAAACTCATATACATTTTCAAGATAACTCCAAAGCAAATGTAAACAAGCATGACAAAGCTTTTAAACTTAGACCATTAATCGATTTAGTTAACAAAAATTTTCAAAGATGGGGCGTTTTTTAAAAACACTTATCTATAGATGAAATGATGGTAAAGTACTATGGCCATCATGGATTAAAACAATTTATCCGCGGAAAACCAATTAGATTTGGATACAAGCTGTGGTCTTTGTTTGGCAGCAGCGGTTATTGTTTCCACTATTCCCTATATTGTTGAAAAGAAAGGAAACAAGTCAAAGAACCACTAGGAACTAGAGTTGTAAATAAAATGCTTGATATTATTGACGACCCCAGCAGCTATCATATATATTTTGATAATTTTTTTGCCAATTATAATCTTTTTAGATCTTTGAAACAGCAAGGTTATAGGGCAACGGGTACCATACGGGATAATCGAACCCTGAAATGTCCCTTAAAGCCATCTAAAGAAATTGAAAAAAGTCCTAGAGGAACTTACGACTATCAGTTTGAAAATACTGATGAGATTTTGTTTGTAAGGTGGAATGATAATAGAGCAGTAACAATGGGAACTAACTTTGATTATATTGAACCAGTATCATCAGTATCACGATGGAGTCAAAAAAAAAGGGAAAATACTAATTCCGCAACCCGCGCTAATAACAAACTATAATAAGTATATGGGTGGAGTTGACCACCACGACTGGCTTTTAGAGAGGCACCACCGTATTACTATTAGAGGGAAAAAGTGGTACTGGTGTTTATTTTCTCAGAATCGTAGACATGTGTATTGTGAACAGCTATATTATATACCGAAAACTTCATCCTAATGAGAAAGTTTTCATTAAAGAATTTAGGAGAAATATTGCAATCCCCTATCTCAAATTGAGACATGGAAAACGTATACTCAAAGGAAGGCCAGTTAGTTTTCCGTCTACTTCAAAGACCAGCATATTGGATGACATACGATTCGACGAAAAAGGTCACATTCTGGAGAAAAGAGAAAACCAACGAAGGTGCCAGTACGTAAGCTGTAAAGGAAAACCCCCAACTTTTTGTAAAAAATGTAATGTTACACTATGTATCAAGTGTTTTCCAAAATATCACAACAAATATTTAAAATAAAATGTTAAAAAATTAAATTTAGTGTAAATATTTCTATATAATAATCGCCCAGCGTCCTCAAGTGAGGACGGCCTATAATTCGAAAACTAACTAAAAAAAATTTGTTTGAATATATATTCATTAAGTTAAATGATTTATAGGCCATTTTGGAGATTTTCAGAAAAAAATCGCAAAAAAAATAAATTGGGCGCTAATGGGTTAAAACAGTCAATATTTTATATTATATACCTCACTGTAGTAGGCACCCATCTTGCTGTACTTTGCTGATTTTTTGTGCAAGAGACAAGGATACAACAGCGTAACATGCATCCCGGAGTATACTTAGCGTAGTCGTAAACTCAGTAAATTCCAAAACTTGCTGTCCGTAATACCGCGTGTCAAGACATAACCAAGAAATTTTAGTGGCATCGTGACAGACTGGATGATGAAAATATTTATAAAAAAGAAAGAAATTATTTAAACTATATTTTAAATATTACATTTTAAATATATTATCACCCTAAAAATTAAAAATGAAGCTGTTTTTCATGTGCAGTAAAAAATGAGATTTGTGACTTTGTGAGGATTGTTATTTAAAACTTTTTATTTCTAAATAAAAAAAGTTTAAACACGGTGATTTAAAATTCTATGCAAATTTGGATATCATCATGATTGTTTAAAAAAAATACAGTTGTAAAAGGAACATATAAAGATGCATTTGAAGAATTTTTATATCACAAGAGGTATGTAAAAAAGTAATTGCTTATAATTAAAGGACTTTTATTTTTGAGTCAAAATTCAATAAAATAATTTGTTACAGATACCAAATTTTGTTATATTTTCTGATGACCACGCTCCAACGGCTTCTACTAATAAAATATATATTCTCCTAAATCACGACTATAAATTTTTGCAGCTATTAATTTATTTAAATAATAAAAAAATATATTTATTGAAAAATAAAAAATAAAAATTAAGTTAAGTTAAATTATTTTTTGCTCATTTTTAACTTCAAGTCATTAATTGGTTTGCTAGATTCACAATTATTTATATATATTGCAGATTATAAATTGATAAATTTAGTATTATTACTTAAAATATAATAAACATTTCAATACTTACTTTATAAATTTGTTTAATATTCAAGGAAGGATGTTACGGGTTAATTTCATTTCATTAATTTCAATAATGTTAGGAACTTACCAAAGTTAAAATGCAGATTTTCTTTATAAAACTCTCCTATTTTTCTAAGGTATAACACCAGGTAAACACGAGTAATAAATTTAATACACAAACATAAACAATAACCTCTTTATTTAATTGATGGTAACATTCACAATTCAATTGTCAATCATAAATCAGAACCACAGTAATAGAGTAGAATTCTGTGTTCAGAACTCTTTCTGTATTCAAGGACGTATTATTTGACCATCTTCTTAAAAATAAATAAACTAAATTTAAAAATAAAATAACTACCAAATGATTAATTTATAGACTTACCTTTTTTTTGGTGACATTATCTTTCCTTTTTTTGTTAATTTGACCTTTTAGAAGCACATGGCTTTAATTTAATTTTTCGTATTTTACGGATTTAAAACTGGTCTAAAACAAACAGAAAAACCCACTTTAACAAATAATAAGACTATATTACATAAATATTGCAATAAGTGTTGTAAACCCTGTGGGGGATTTTTATGTAAAGTCTTATATAAGCCACCAACATCGGTAGATCTGCTTTAACTCCTTTAACTTCCTAGTTAAGTATAATTTCTGCTATTTTAGGCTTTTTCTTTTTGGTTTACTCTAAGTGTAGAGTGATTTCAATATTATTTTTACACATGTACATGTAGGAGTGCATCAAACTGTACCTGCAGCCTTATCTTTCTGCATAGTTCACTCTGTAGCTGTGATTCTGTCTTGCTAATACCTTTAACTGCATCTACTCCACCTGAAACAATAGAAAGGAATTATTTACCATTAATCAAAGAAAGACAAGTGAAAACCATTTGAAAGACTTACCAAATAAGTATCTGCAACCTTCGGAATTTCGACTCTTCAAGTAAGATCGTTTTTATTTTTATTTGGATAACATCCTGTTCAATTACTTCCCAGAAGAGACCACTATACCAGTTAAACTACAAAAGGAAAATCTATCTTTAAAAATTTCTACATATTTCATAGTTAGATTTGTTTTTTTTAAATAAGTTAATAACATGAGATTATTTTATTAATTAATAAAATATAATAATAAGATTAATACTTACTGTGTTGTAAACCTTATAGTACTACAAGGGAATCGTTATTTAACTATTATTTTATATCTTGTCTTCCATATATAATTGTGGACATCGTAACTATAATAAAAGATAGTGCTTGATTTGTTAGAACTTTGTTTCTTTTATCTGTCTTATGAGCTAGCCAAATAAATTTCAAGCTTTGACCCTTTTTAAATAATTTTTAAAGGGGTGCTAAGGCTGAACGGCAATAAGTGGCGCACCAACGTGTAAATTTTGGCTTTTTAACTGGTGGTGGTATCCATTTATTTGCTTATTTTTGTGAAATTATTTGATTACTTCTTTTTACGACACTAACCTAAATTTTCATAAACAAACTCTTCCTTGTCAAACATCATAGAGTAGCAAAGCATAGGATTGTCAGTTGTCAGTGTCATTCAACTTTGCCTGACACAAATACATACTTGTTAATAGACTACCTAAGTCTGACGTCAATGAGTGGAGCTTATTTTTCCAAACAAATCCAAAATTTTAAAGCACCTTTACTCATTTTCTTTTCAACTTATTTATTATTGTAAGTTAAATCATAGAAGTTGCAATTTGTTCTGTTGAGTGTGTGTATGTATATATTTATTGAAAACTTCAAGAATTTTTAAAGGTAGGTGTTTTAATACTATTTTCATAAAATTAAGGTTAAGTTTTGTTTAATTTGTGAAATATTTTTTATATTTTTAGATTTTGTGATTAAAATATGGCTTTTAAACATGTTTTAAAGCTTTCAAATATTAATGATTTTTTAAACAATGATAATAAAATAATTAAAAGAGGTGAAAATTCATTGGAGTCGAACCATGTAAAAAATATGCAGTTTGATGCTAATTTGATGATGATCAGAGGGGATATATATGCCAGTATGAAAGATAAAACATACAAAGCTGAGGTAGGTTTGGATTTTTTTATATGATGGTAATATCTACTAAATATTATTTTAGATTACATTGAATAAATTGGGTGATATTGTTTCTGCAACTTGTGCTTGCCCTACAGGAATAAAATGTCACCATATAGCTGCATTGGCTCTATTTGGACACTATAATATTTCAGTAACAGATAGAGAATGTACATGGAATGCACCAAAACAAAAATATTGAGCAGTAAATACTACAGAAGAATTATATCCTCAAAAACCATATACTGCTGTTGAAGAGCCTTTAAGTCAAGAGCAAATGACTGCATTAAAAACAAGTTAAGTGTATTTGGTAATACTGTGGGCTTTAGTTGGCCTCTTTGAGATGCTGCAGATTTGCCCATTATTGAAGATATCATTTCATCTGCAGAATTCAATTTGGCCTTAAATAAACATTAAAAATATTGCTGCTCTAACAGTAGGACAAGTTAACAATGAACACTGGTTTTTAATCAGAAAAATTAGACTTACTACTAGTAATTTTGGAGTAGTTATTTCTTCAGGCAGTCTTTATAAAACTTTAATTGGTAAGTATATACATTTGCTACATAATTATATTCACAACTTTTGAAAACAATCATGAAACATTAATATCCTTTTATATTAATTTTTATTTTGCTCTTGTAGGTGCTCATTCTCTGGATGGCATAAGGCTAATTTAAAAGAAAATTTGAATTTAGATGTTATCCCACAGGTATTTGGCTGACAAATTCAGGAATATTAGGAGCAAGTACTGATGGCTTGGTGATGATGCCATTGTTGAGGTGAAGTGCCCATATTCCTTTAAAAATGATGTTTTGTCAGAAAAACTTAAAAATAATAAAACATACATTATATATTATAATGAAGAGGGAGATATATGCATTAATAAAAATCACAATTATTATCATCAAATTCAAGGCAATCTACATATTTTAAAAAAATTAAAATGTTATTTATGCATATGGACTCCACTTGAAGTTGTAACAGTTGTAGTTTATTATGATGCTTCTTGGAAAGAAAATGTATTATTATTGGAAACATTTTATGCAAATCATTACCTCCCAAAATTATTAAATGGTTAAATTTAGTACCTAACAGAAATAATAGGTAGTTTGTAGTATATATAAATTAAACATTTTTTTATTTATTATAAATATATTGGGTCAGACAATGTATACAATTATTTTTATGATTTTTTAGTTTAAAACTTATACTGTTTATAAAATTTGTAAAATATAATATTTTTCATAAGGTCTGTTTTATTAATTTAAAATAATACAACAAAAAATGTTTTATGAACTGCAATTAAAGCGCATAGCTAGATCTTCATGTGACAGCTTTAAACATAATTTCATTAATGTCATCAGTATTTTATCAATTTTTGGCAATCATTTTACCTGCCACCCAGCATAATTATTTTCGAACTGTCCACTAATTCAAATAGAATCATGTATAAACCATTGCTGTGTATGCCAGTATACATAAGTATGTGTGAATCATTATTTTTTATATGTTCAAAACTGAAATGGGTGCATAAGTTATTCAGTTTTTTGGTAACTTCTTCCAGTTCTTGTTTTAAGAAATAATGTGCAGCATCCAATGATGCCCTAGATAATCTTGAAAAAGAATGCAAATTATCGTCAGGTGTAGATGAACTTGCAGTTTCAGGAGGGTATTTAGAAGTGGATGGTTCTGAAATTAAAGTTGGCACTGAAGTTGAAGGTCTTGCTGGTTCCATATTATCAGTTAAGAGTGGATTTCGTTTACTGCAAAAAAAGTACTTGTAAAACAAACCTACCTTATTAAATGTAGAAAGAGTACCTATATCTTTATATTATTGTAAAAATATAAATGTACTACATACCGTTTTTCAGGGGAATCAAAGATTAACCTCCTTTTAGTTTTAAAGTTGGCCCATTTTTTTTGTGACTGCATTTTTTTTGACAACTGCAAACTAATGAGAATTTTGATGGCTCTTTATCTTGTCTCCTATTAATATTTTTTAATTTTATTAAAATTTTATATTATTATATTAATAATATTATATATTAGTTACCTACCTTATCAAAGAGATCCATTTTTCTTTTGGATGAGATGGAAAAGCAAAGTAGGTATTTGCATATTCTCTGCTCACTGTAATGCTTACAGTCAGGTACAAAACACATAACCATTGCGAAAAGGGCTCTTTCTAGAAATAAATTATAATTTTATACATAATTCAATCCAATAATATGTTTTAATTAAAATCTCTACTCTTAAAAACCATTCAACTCCATAATATAACCTAAAAAAAGCTTCTTAGAGTTAAAATAACAGAAAAACACCTACCTTTAAAAATTCTTGAAGTTTTCAATAAATATACACACACACTGAACAGAACAAATTACAACCTCTCTTATTTAATTCACTATAAGAAATAAATTGAAAAGAAAAATAGTAAAGGTGCTTTAAATGCATGGGCTTTAAATTTTTTGTTTTGTTTGGAAACATAAACTCCGCCCAGTGACGTCACGACTTAGGTAGTCTATAGTGTTCTATTCAATGGTTCCGATTATAGATCATATTTAATCGATTATCGATATACGATAAATCGTTTTGTTCAAATTAATCTAGGATTACTGGTGTTTGCTTGTGTTTGCCTTTGATATTAAATTAAATACCGAAAATATTTAGTTTATTGTAAAGAAAGGAGCATTTTTTTTGGATCATATAGTAAGTTTTAAAAATATTTTTGAAGAAAAAATAAAATAAACAGTTGCCTCTTGCTGGTTACACTAATTTGGACTTATACAGGGTGGTGATGTTAGTTTTGACTCTGGTATAGAATAAATTTCTAATTACAGTACACTAAATGGTATATATATTATAACTAAATCAAAAGAAAAAAAAATAAATAAATGGTAGTATATATTATTATAAAATGTTTTATGATATGAGAAGAAATTAAATAACTTACGGTAATTTTAAATAAATAGGTTTTTTTGCGAAGGATAATCTTACATAAAGATTTGGATCTATTATATAGGGTAATACCATCACGTACAGGGTGACACCACATTAAATATATATATATATGTACTTTGAACCTTTAATAGAGTGATATCACATATAAATGTATTATTGGTTATACAGATGATACCTTGAATTAATTTTGAAATACATTTTTACAGGGTGATACCTTAATTTAATTTTGGGATGTATTTTTACAGGGTGCTGCCTTAATTTACTTTTGAATAATTTTAACAGGGTTATAATTGTATAAAATAATTTTGGGCATTTTGTACTAAATAGTATCTATTAAACATAATTATTTAATATAGGGTAGTACCCAGCATCACATTTCCATGTTGTTTCTTCTAGGCAACTGCTGAGGAGAGTGCTATTACTATTGTTGTGGGGTTACCTGGAGGGTTTTTTCTTTCTCCAACAAGGAGGGGGAAAGTATTCAGCTGTATTGTAGCAAAGCCTTAAAATACAATTACTCATCTTGTGTCATTTTCATCCTCTAGTCCAGAAAAACCGCGATCAATTGGTTTTATCAGGTGTAATTTAAGTGATAGTCAATAATTTGAGTTTGTAAATACGATTAGGTTATACATGGTTAATTATAGGTTTTATAAATTTTACTGAAAATGAAAGTAATATTTTGATTTATTGTGAAGGAACACAAAATTCGGTTACATTGTTAGTGATAATTTTAATGTACAGATTGAAGAGTTTAATAAAAACTCGGTATACGTTCAAGTTAGGTACATTAGTTTAAAAAAAATATATAGATATATTTAGGGTATAGTGTTAGGATTCTTAGTAGATTGATAATCATGTTTGATGTACACCGTCTTTTGAGTGACGAACTTGTGTATGAGTTATCCATTCGGGACTTACCCATACATCGGACCGTACAGGAAAATCGAACGACTTTACGGGAGTCATTACAAATGGAGAGATCTGGACTTAGGACAAACAAATTCTCGCTAGAAAACTTAGTTCTTACTTAAGAAATTGATACATGTGCTGCTAAACTAGATGATTTGTGGAGGGACCTTCAGTGTTTTAATTATACCAATAAGGAAAATGAATATAGAAGAATTTCTAGTAGATTATCTCATCTTAATTACAGACTTGGAAGGATCACTTTTAGAGATTCCTCGCTTGAAGCGAATAAAAGTAATTTGATATCCAGATGTACGTACTACCTACAACAATTGGAGTTGATAAGGGATAACTTTCGTCAACCGGAATTGGGACCTTTGGATGATGATATTATTTTGGAAGGATCCGTATTAGATGATCCTAACCCACTGCTACCGGAAATAGTGCAGGAAAATCCATCCCAGTCTAGTCGCGTAATTGCTGGAAGGGAACAGATTCAAACTGAAAACATCTCAAGTGAAGCTGAACATGCCCAAACTGAAAACATTTCTCGGGAGGAGGAAGTAAGGCACCAGAATCCGGCACACCTACCTTCATTCAATAATCCTATCAATTCTAGGAGTCGAATGAATTTAGGGGATGATATTGAATCCCGATTAGGTATTCCATCAAGTCGGTTCACTACATCTAATGATCTCGTATCAAATTTAATCTATCCACCTCATCCTAGAAGAAATATGGTTAGATTTTCTAATGAGAAACGAGTTGAAAGTGTCTATCCACAACAGTTGTTGAGGTCAGCGGAACTAAACCGAAATTTTCCAGTCTCATATCAGGAATTCGTACCACCTATTACAAGACCTACTTCAACGGGGGAAAGACTTCTAGAGGAGCAAGAAACCAGTCGGAACCTAACGGGAACTCCTTAGATCTAGAAAGTAGGCTCAGAAATTTAGAAATGTCGACATTAAATTCCACCACTTTTGCAGATTCATATCAAAGGCCATATTGTGAACTTAGTCGTTGGAAGATTGCTTTCGATGGAGAATCGAGTGTTACCAACTTCCTGGAGAGAATCGAAGAGTTGAGAATATCTCGTGGTGTTGCTAAGCATCAAATGTTACGATCAGCTTCGGAGTTATTTCAGAAGGACGCTTTAGCCTGGTTCCGTACACACTCATTTGATACTTGGGATGAGCTAACAGAACAGCTTCGCAAAGACTTCTTACCGTATGATTATGAGAATGATCTATGGGAGGAGATACGAAGAAGAACTCAGGGGGCCAAAGAAAAAGTTATATCCTACATTTGCATCATGGAAAGTCTATTTTTGAAACTGGAATCCTCAAGACCCGAAGAGACAATAAGGGTGAAGATGATACGGCGTAATCTTCTTCCATATATCCAATCTTTACTCGCTCTGCATACCACGGACACTATTCAGGAACTAACATCTAAATGTAGATTAATCGAGGAAACGGCAGCTAGGACAGCGCGCTTCTGTCCTCCCCCTACTAATGTAAAGCATTTGTTAGAACCTGAGTTAGCCTATTAGAAGATTGGTGGATCTGTGTCAACTCCAACGTTCTCCATGGCTCCGATTGAAAATACGACTTCCTCGACTTCCCATAGACCTCTTGACATGTGCAATGCTTCGAGAATAGACGACCATTCATCTACACCTTCCGCTTCTACCACTGCTCCTAGCAGTCCTCTATGTTGGAATTGTAATGAAACTGGACACCGATTTCTTGGATGTACTAAGCCTCGTACTAAGTTTTGTTTCCGTTGTGGAAAATCCGGTGTAATAGCAAGCTCTTGTCCTACCTGTCAACAAAAAAACTTGAGACGAGGTCAGCAATAGGTCGATCGCTAACCTCCTCTATCCAAACTTCGATCACCGATACTTCTTCCACAATGGCGGTACTTAATTATGTTCTGGCACATGCGAAAAATTACGTCCGTCCCTACCTTAAAGTAAACATTTTTGGACGCGAATTTACCGGTCTACTTGATAGCGGGTGTACTGTTACAATTATAGGAAAACAAGGGTGTAAGAAAATCTATCTTTAAAAATTTCTACATATTTCATAGTTAGATTTGTTTTTTTTTTAAATAAGTTAATAACATAAGATTATTTTATTAATTAATAAAATATAATAATAGGATTAATACTTATTGTGTTGTAAACCTTATAGTACTTCAAGGGAATCGTTATTTAACTATTATTTTATATCTTGTCTTCCATATATAATTGTGGACATCGTAACTATAATAAAAGATAGTGCTTGATTTGTTAGAACTTTGTTTCTTTTATCTGTCTTATGAGCTAGCCAAATAAATTTCAAGCTTTGACCCTTTTTAAATAATTTTTAAAGGGGTGCTAAGGCTGAACGGCAATAAGGAGAAAATATCGCTCCTACGCGACAGCAAGTTCAGGACAATCTTACAACAGGCATAACTCCTATTGACATTTGCAAATTAGTTTTTTATACAACAAACATTTTAATTATAACAATAATAATTATCGTTATAACTATTTTTAACTTGCCATCCAATCAATTTTATACTATAACAACACTGTAATATTATTGTTGAATATGGATGGAAAGACCAATTAAAAATTTTTATAACAGTAAGGGTAAACGCACACTTGCGATTACTTAGCCTCAAAAATAACGCACGCACAATTAAATATAAGTGAGCGCATATGCAGCTAAATCATCGTAGCGATTCCATTTTTCTGGCGATGCGACAGTTATGTATACGGCTTATCAAGAAACCGATGAAGTTGCAGAAATCGCCCACAACGTTCTCAGAACTTTTATCTTGATGCAGGTGTTCATTTTTGTTAGTTGTAAAATTATAATATATAAAATTTCACTCTTTGTTCAGCTCTCATTCAATAAAGTTGTAGTTAAGTTAATTCTGTAGTTTTTTTAAAAAGCGATATTTCGTAAAGAAAATTATAAGTGGCGCAGTCAGTAGGATTCGCGCAAGTCGTGGAAAAATCTAGCTTTATTAATAAAAGCAAAAAGTATACAGTGCGTACCGTTGTTCCGGTTTCTCGAGTATATGTGTAGAAACTTTCATGACTTTAACGTTCTAACGTTTTAAGTGCGAATTCCAACAAACAATCGTTTTACCCTTGTGTGGTCAAGAATTAACAACTGTAACGTTCCTTCCATGAAAATAGGAGAAGCAGTCAAGGAGTCGGAGTCAAGGAGAACTTTGAAGCCAGTTATTTTGCAACGTAGGTAACAAATTTTCCTTTTTATCGCCTTTCCTAAACCCTTTGGTGGCATTTGGAAAGATAGTCATTATGAAGCTTAACAGAAAAAATTAATTGTCATTGATGACTGAATTTGGAAATAGTTTTAATAACATATTGCATTCACTTAGTAACATTTCACTTGAAGATAGCGAAAATTTAAATTTTATTGAAAATAGCGAAATGGCATGCCCTAAAATTAATTGGGATCTTTTTAGATCGAAACTAGCTAATATTAAACCATTTAATGGAGAAAGTGACTATTTAAACAAATTTATGACAAGATGTGAACATTTAATAGATTCTTATAAAAAATTTAAACGATGCTGATTTGAATTTCTCTATCATTGAATGTATTCAGGAGAAATTAACGTACACGAAAGAAATAGTCACATTAATCAATATGATAATACTGCCCTTAACAAATTTATCGCAGGGAGTTCGGTACTGACTAAACAATAACTTGTTTGTTTTTACCTCGCTTAAGATTATTTGTTTAAAAATAATAGCTAAAGTGTTACTAAAAGTTTTTTTTTGTGACTTAGTAGTGCATAAGGATCACATATTTTCACTGTAAGTGATTTAGGAACAATTGGTAACCAATTATCAAATTATTAAAACATTTTCAATTTTAACACGAGTTAAACTACTCCTAATAACAACCGGTTTAATTAGTTTTCTGGTATGGGCAGGGTTGTACTGACCCAGATCAGACTAACTGATTGAATAATTTAAAAAAAAGATGGAATCGACAGAAATGTTGCAGAATACTTCTGACTACAGAAGCTCTGCAACAAATAGCAACCACTCAACACAACAAAAAACCTACTCCAATGTATTAAACCAAGTGAAACAACCACATAAAGATCAAGCAATTATTTTTAGTTCATTAGATGGGTGTTCTATCCAAGATTACCTAATACCCTTGGGAAAAGTTATTTTACCAAAAAATATTATTTACTTATCCAAAATGACCAAAAATCGTGTATGTATCTATTTACTAAATAGATACATACATAGTATTTAGCCAGTAAAAATCTGGTGGAAAAGTTTATAAATGAAGTTGGCGAAATAACTGTGAATGGAATTGTTTTGAAAGCTCGAAAATTAATATCTCCTGCCGAAAGGATAATATTGTCTAATGTCTGTCCTTCTATCCCACACGAGTTAATTCTAAGTGAACTCATTAAACTAGGTCTCAAACCTATCTCTCCGATGACTTCGTTAAAGATAAGTACCACACTTTTTGAATTCAGTCATATTTTAAGTTTTAGGAGACAAGTGTTTGTAAGTCCTAATAACACTGCAATTCCCGAATCCTTTATTTTAAACTTTGATAATACTTCATACAGAATTTTTATGTCCAAAGATGGTATGTCTTGCTTTCATTGTAAAAATCCAGGCCACCTTGCATCAAGATGTCCCGAGCAAATTAAACAAATCAGTAATACTATTCCTACTGAGTCGACTACACCATTGGCTTCTTCTACCACCAATAAAGATACTGCGCTTTCACGCAAAACCGATTTAATCGGTTTGACCCCTTCAAATAAAAATCCACATGCTGAAGAAATTATTGTGGCAGATAAAAACATCTGCAAGAGACAATTATCAGAGGAATCAACTTCACTATCAGATAATGCATTAAATGTAGCTAACCAATCAAAATTTTTAGAGCCCCAAAATAAACAATCCGTTTTACATAAGAAGAAAAAGAAAAACACTTTAGTTGATCCTCCCAAAATTTCAAATTCATCTTTACTCGAACCGGCAAAAGCATATATTGCGGAGCAATCCGAGACATTTCCACTAAATTTTGAACAGCTTTCTGATCTTCTTGATAATATTACCGGTTGTCACAATCCACTTACTTTAGTTGAAGATTACACCAGTAATTTGCAATCTCTAATGGAAATGTTAACAAACATACGCCCGTTATTAAAAGAACGAAGTATGTGAGAGTAACGAAATTAAGAAACAAGTTAATACATCATCTTGGTCTTGACACTACTGCTACAGAAAGCGACTCTTCACAGTACTGCTAAAATCCTTTTTATTTTAAAATTATTTTATCTCTCTTAATATTTCTATTCAAATCTATATTGCAGTGGAATATTGGTGGCTATTACTGCCATCTACCATCACTTCAGATCCTCTTAGCTGAACAATCTCCAGATATACTATGTTTGCAAGAAACCCATTTCAAAAATAACCATTGTCATTCACTAAAGACCTACCAATGTTTTTTTAAGAATAGAACAAGAGAACACGCCAGTGGAGGAGTAGCCATATATGTGTCAGACTCACTGAAAGCAGAAGAAATTCCAATTACATCTAATCTTGAAGTGATAGCAGTTAAAATTTCATCAGGAAGAAATTTAAATATATGTAATTTTTATCTACCACAAGGTCAGATACCTTTTCATGACCTTTGTAGAGTTATTGATCAAATACCCTCGCCAAGATTAATTCTAGGAGACTTCAATGGCCATCATATAATGTGGGGTTCTGATCATACAAAAACAGTAGAGGTAAAACCATATCAGATATAATTGATCAATACAAGTTTAATATACTTAATAATGGATCCAACACACGTTTCAATGCAGCGACCGGAAATTCTTCTGCAATAGACTTATCCTTTTGTGATCCCGTAATCCATTTATTCATCTCGTGGGAAGTACTTCCATATTTATATGACAGTGATCACTTCCCTATTATTATAAATAACGATAACCACCATATTAAACAAATTTTTCCTTGGAGACTGAATTCTGCTGATTGGGAAACCTTTTATCAAATTATTCAAAATCAAATGAACACATGTACGGAAACAAACAATATAGATACTTCTCTTACTAATTTTGACAGACTTATCATACACGCAGCTACAATAGTTATTGGTAAATCAAAAAGAAAATCTTTCAAAAACCCCGTTCCTTGGTGGAATGAAGCATGTAGTAAAGCGATAAAAGCAAGTAAGCACGCATTTAATATCTTTAAAAAACATAAAAACTTAGATAATCTTATTGAATTCAAGAAATTAAGAGCCATATCAAGACATGTCATTAAAAATTCAAAAAGGGATTCCTGGAGACAATATGTCTCAACAATAAAGAGTTCAACTTCTGTTAGCGAAGTATGGAAAAAAATAAGGAAAATTTCTGGTACAAACTCCTACCAAAACATAACTGCCCTTGAACTTTGATATCAGACAATAACATCATAGCAAACATACTTGCAAGTACTTATGCAGGTTACTCCCACCAGTCCTTAAGCACAAAAACAACAACCACACAAGATTGGGATGAAGTTGAAGTTCTTAATACAAATGACACAATTAACACATTTATTACGCAAGCAGAGTTTGATGAAGCTCTTTCTAATCTTAAAAATACATGCGAAAGACGTGATGATATTCCAATTATTTTTATTAAGAATTTACCACAATATGCAAAACAATGTCTATTAAAATTATTTAACACTATATGGCAACAACACGTTTTTCCTAGGAAATGGACAGAATCTATAATAATTCCTATACTAAAATCTAATCATCCAAAAACAAACCCTAATTCGTACCGTCCTGTATCTTTAACCTGTTCAATGTGTAAGCTTTTAGAAAAGATCATTAATAACCGACTCCGATGGACTCTTGAAAAGAGAGGTCTTTTAATACCAGAACAAAGCGGTTTTAGACAGAACAGATCAACATTAGATAATTTAGTTGTACTTGAAAGCTATATTCACGAAGCCTTTGCTCTTAATCAACATTGCTTAGCTGTATTTTTTGATATTAATTAAGCTTTTGATACAGTGAACAGACTTTATATACTGAAGACATTATGTGAATGGAATATAAACGGAAACATTTTATGTTTCATACAAAATTTTTTAAGCAGCAGGACCTTTAAAGTTAGAGCTAATAACTCAGTTTCAGATAGCAGGAAGCAACTAAACGGTACACCGCAAGAATCCGTATTAAGTCCCACTTTATTTATAATTGCCATCAATAGTATTGTAAAAACCTTAAAATTACCTGCCAGAGCTGCACTTTATGCTGATGATTTGGTTGTTTATATAAAGGGAAAAAATATAAGTTCCATGGAAAACTTTATTCAAAACATTTTAAATAATCTTGAAGTCTGGAGTAACACAACTGGATTTACGTTTAATTCTCAAAAAACCCATTGTGTTCTAGTTTCAAAAAAAAAAAAAAAATTCAAAACTACCCTAACACTGCAAGGAAATCTACTAAATGTAAAATAAAACACTAAATTTCTGAGTATGTATTTAGACTCAAAGTTAACCTGGGAAAAGCATATAAACACTCTAGTTCTAGAAGGCCATAAGAGACTTAATCTCGTCTGGACTGTGGTGCTATTGTATATGATTCCTCCAACATATCAAGACTGAAGCAGCTAGAAATTATACAAAACTCTGCATTCAGAATTATAACCGGAGCATTTAAAACAACTCCTACCAAGACTTTACGATGGGAACTCGGGGAACCTGAACTTGGCCTAAGGCGTAAACTGCTTAGCATTAACTATGCGGTAGCAGTCTACTCTAATAAATCGAACCCTGCATACGAATGTTTTGTAATAGACAGACTGCAAACTATAAGTTTCAAGAGACCTAGACTTTCTAAACCTTTTTACGAAAGGGTTAAAGCATATAAAGAGTTTTTTCAAATTTCATTCTCAGATGTCTATATGCATAAAATAAATACTATTGAACCTTGGCTTTTTAAACCTTCTCAATGTATTACTTCTTTGTTAAATCTTAACAAGCACGACACAAATCCAACCATCATTAAATCAAAACTATTAGAAATACTTGCCCAGTATAATAACTTTCAACGCATATACACAGATGCATCCAAAACTACAAATGGTGTTGGCGCTGCAGTAGTTACCACTACTCAAAATTTAATCTTCAATCTTCCGACAACCACTTCAATCCATTCAGCAGAGCTTTACGCAATTTATCAAGCCCTTGTATTTATTAACAAAAACAACCTCTGTAACATATATACAGCAATTATATTCTAAGCATGAAACTGTAATTGACATAAAATCTGAATTAGCCACAGCCAAAAATAAAAACAATACGGTAATTTTTATATGGATCTCACATTGGTATCATCGGTAATGAAGAGGCAGACAAGTGCGCGCGCGATGCAATATCCAATTCTAGTGCAACTGTAGTTAATAAAATAACATGTGCGGATATGAAAGTGTCGGTTAAAAGTAAAATGATTCAGATGTGGCAATCAGAATGGAATACCAGTGCTTCTAAGTTATTTGAAATTAAGCCAAAGTTTCACAAATGGCAGTGCTTTTCAACAAATCGATTTTATCAAGTTAAAATAACTAGATTACGGTTAGGTCATACAAAACTCACACATGATTATCTTATGAAAAAAGTGAGGAAACCACATTGTGAGTCTTGTAATATAGCTTTAACAGTGAAACATATTTTAGTGGATTGTAAAAAATATGTAATACATAGAAACAACTCTAATCTACCAAATACGATATCAAGCATTCTAAATGGAAATTACATAAACAATTTGTATCAGTTTTTAAAATTAACACAATTGTATAATGTCTTGTAATGTTTGGAGTAATTTAAGAATGTAAACTTACTTAATCCTATCGCTAATAACCCTAGCGGTTGATGCGACAATAAAATTTTAATTAAAAAAAAAAAAGAAAAAATTTATCGCAGGTTGTAATGCAACTTTGAAAAATAATATGTATTTAAGAAAACCAGCGTCTTTAGGAGATACAATGGCTTATGTAGCAGATTTTGAAAACTTTAGTAGACTGTATGGTTCATTACAAGACCGAAATTTTCAACCTAACAGATTTAATCAAAATTATAAAATTAATTATAATTATAACACTAAACAATATACGCAACCTCAAAATTTTAATAACAGATCTAACCAAAACTTTAATCAAAACCGTAGTAACTTTCATAACAATTATCCAAACAATAACTATCAAAATAATTACCCAGTTAATAATCAAATCAAAAATAAAGTTTTATTTCCGAACAATTGTACTCAAACCAATATAATTATTCAGATCAAAATCCTAATCAGTATGAAAATTACGATTAAATAGACTGTAACAATTCTGACAGTAATCTAGAAAATTTTCAGAAAGCCAACCAGAAAAGCTAATCCATTACCATATATCGAAATTAAAAATCCTTATTTTCCTAATACAATTTATCATTCTACTACTATATCAACTATATCTTGGAAGCAAAAAAATAAGATACCAAGCACTTGTACCCACATTTGACGAATTTAAATGTAAAAATTATCTGATCGATTTTATTCTTCATGATTTTCATGACTACTTTGACGGAATCATTCTTAATAGATCCTGGAGAAAAATGTTTAAAAAATCTACCAGTAAATATTTATAATGGCGAAGTAACTGTAGATTCATAAAATATTGAAAATATATTTATACCACAAGTATTAACTACTTCAAAAAAACGGTTTTGCATTAATTGAACTTTAAAATCCAACAAATAAATCAGTAACGATTAAATTAACGAAACCTCTGCAAGTAACCCCTTTTCAAAATTCACAATATGAATTATTTTGATTTAAAATTTTAAAAATAATGTAAATAAAAACAATTTAGTTGGAAATGAAGACTTTTGAATCTTATTAGAACAAACCACATGAATTTAGAAGAACAACAAAAAATTACCGAATTGTGTAGAGAATTCTCAGATTTATTTCTCAAACCAGAAGATAAATTAACTTTTATCTCAAATGTCAAACATGTTATTAGAACAAAAGATGAAATTCCAGTTCATACAAAATCTTATAGGTACCCCTATGTTCACCGAGAAGAAATTAAAAAGCAAATAAAAGCAATGTTAGATAGAAATATAATCAGACCATCTTGCTTCCCTTGGAGTTCTCCCATTTGGATAGTTAAAAAGAAGATGGATGCATCCAATAGCCAAAAGTGGAGATTGGTAGTTGATTGTAGAAAAATAAACGAAGAAACTATTGATGAAAGATACCCCTTTCCAAATATAACCGACATTATTAGATAAGTAGGTCGTGCACAATACTTTAGCACGCTCGACTAAGCAAACGGTTTTCACCAAATCCAAATGAGCCCTTGCTCAATTAAAAAAAAACTGCATTTAACGTGGACGGAGGACATTATGAAGACCTCCGAATGCCTTTCGGATTGAAAAACGCTCCATCCACATTTCAAAGAGCAATTAACGAAGTTTTAAAAGACTTATAGAAAAAAATATGTATGGCATACATGGAATATATCATCATATTTAGCACGGAACATATCCAAAATTTAAAATTATGATTTTTAGAGTTACAAGAAGCAAAACTTAAAATTCAAATGAATAAATGCGAATTTGTTCGCAAAGAATTCGAGTACCTTGGACATATTGTAACACCGGAAGGAATCAAACCTAATCCTAATAAAATTAAAGCTATTCAGAATTATCCCATTCCTAAAACAGCAAAGACTCAAGGACTCTTGGGTTACTATAGGAAATTCATAAAAAACTTTGCCAAATCACGAAACCATTAACAGTTTGTTTAAAGAACAATAATACCACTAATCACACAGATGAATCGATTGATTGTAAAAACATATTAACCTCTGAACCAATTCTTGCATACCATGACTTCGATAAACCTTTTGATGTAATAACTGACGCTTCAAATTTTGCTATTGGCGCTATTTTATTTCAAAACAATCATCCTATTTGTTACGCAAGCATAACCCTTAATTCCGAGGAAATTAACTATTCAACTATTGAGAAAGAATTATTAGCAATCGTATGGGCATTTAAATATTTCAGACCGTAAAGAAATTCACGATATATTCTGACCACAAACCATTACAATGGCTAATGTCTTTATAAGAACCAAATTCACGTTTATTTCTAATTATAATTCATTATAAACTGCATCAATAGACTTTAATTTAGGCGTAGTTGTAAATAAACAAATTTCCCCATTCTAGACAACATTGACTTAACAGATATTTTAGAAGAAAATTTAAATCCCAATAATGAAGCTGTACACACATCAATCGAAAACCCTATATTATCAATTCCAATAACAGAAAAGCCTTTAAACATGTTTAAAAATCAATTATATTTTACTAGTGGCGAAATAGAAAAATTTTTGAAAACACCAGATTATACGTTACATTACCAATAATAAATACTGAATCTAATATAATACAATGGGGAAGAAAACTGCATATTTTTTCCATTAGGCGTCGCCACCATAGCTTGACTCATAACAATAGAAATATCCTATTTTAAAATATTAAACCAATCCAATTATCTTACTGTATTCGTACTAGAACGCCCCGTTGTGTAGCAATAAGTTGCAATAATAATGGAAATCATTCATTTCCTAAGGATTTATCAATAAGAAAACTGTCGATAAAGGCTTGTAGATTAAAAAACTTCAAAATTTTAAAAAATTCTAGGTTATGTTCAAAACAATTTACTGAAGCAGATTTTCAAGGAAACGGTTATTATACAGGTATGGTTTGCTGTCTTTTAATGTACATCTCGTGATTATGATCTATATAGAACCATATACAACCTTTTAACTTTAATACATTATATTATTACGTCAATTGTTTTAGGTGTTGCTCATGCACATAAATATCTAAAGAAAACAGCAATCCCATCTATTTTTGTGTGGACTAAAACTCATTCACCTAATGCAGTTAATAGACAAGAGAGGTATGCACACCGCACAGCCAAGAAAGAGTTGTTAGCTAGCACAAGTCAGCAAGAACAACAGAGTTGTAGTTGGAATGAGAGTCTACACGGAGTCTTCCATATAGATGATGTGGATGTTTCTGATATTCAAGTTGAAGTATAGACTTCTCTAGAGCAAGAGACAGATATCCGCCATAATGAACATATAACCATTTCATCTAATACTGCATCAACACAAACACCCCATATTTTAAGAATTTTGGGAACACAGGACATGTTATTCGATGCCAAATCTGTTTTATTTTATACTGGGCTTGAAGCTATCAACAATCATTTAACTTACCGAGGCAGCCAAGTGATCAATCTGTCTATAGAAGATCAATTTCTTTTTATGTTAGTCAAATTAAGAAGGAATAAAGCAGATTTTGAGCTTTCTAAGTTTTTGGAATCAGTACTACTGAGGTTGGCAATGTTTTTGTTACTTGGATTAATTTCCTGTTTGAATTGTGGTCTCTTGTAAATATTTGGCCAAATAGATCTTTGGCTACTTACTACATGCCCGAGTCATTTAAACAGAGTTATCCAATGACAAGAGTTATTGTTGATGGTACAGAAGTGACTAAAAATCCTATTGCACAACAAGCAAGTTTTAGCAGTTACAAACACTGCAATACCATTAAGTTTTTAATAGGTGCTACACCTGGTGGTATTATCTCTTTATGTTCTGAGGGATATGCAGGATCTACAAGTGATCGTCAAATCACAGAGAGAAGTACCCTTATAAGTCTTTGTGATGATGGGAACTCAATAATGGCAGATAGGGGTTTTAACATACAAGACATGTACGAACATAAAAATATCACTGTGAATACGCCCACATTTTTGTCAGAACTTCCAGGTATTAAGTTGAAAAAGGATAGAAAATTAGCCAAAAACCGTATTCACATTGAGCGGCTCATTGGACTAACTAAAACATATAAAATTTTGCAAACTGATGTAAATGCTTATTATGTACCGTTACCATCAAGAATATTTTTTGTTTGTGCAATGCTGTGTAATAAAAAAAAATAATTCAGGATGTAGAAAAACAATTGCGAGGTCTGTTTAGAAAACAGGTACGATAGAAATCGCCCAGTAATTAAATTAAATCTAACCCCCACAGCTTCTAAGCCTTTCGAACACATTCACATAGACGTTTTTAAAATATGCAAATCGTATGATCTAAACGTAATAGATTAATTTTCAAGATATGAACAAGAATATCCTATAACAAGTATCACAGGATATTCTACAGCAGATACTATATTAAATTTTACAGCTTTTATATCTTATCACGGATTACCTCAGAAAATAACTACCGATAGTGGAACCGAATTTAAAAATTTTGATCTCGAAGATTTTTGTAAACTTCATCATATAGAAATGCACCATACTACTGCAAAGAATAGTAATTCTAATTCACCCCTGAACGCTTTTATTCTAGTATCATCGAACACTATCCTTGTATTCAAGAAGAAAATAAGAATTTAACACCTGATCAAATAATTAAACACGCTATTATACTAATTAAGAATAATAAAAAACTTTTCGTTTCAACGGTACTTCCAAGTTTATTTAAAAAAATATGTTTTTAAATCACAATGACGGCCGTTGTGGTAAATTGAACCATTTCGCCAGATTTTGTAGGTCACTAAATGAAATTAATATAAACACAGATTACGATTCCGATGTTTCAGAGTTTTTTATTAATTATGTTACTAATATATTAAGCTGATAAGAACAGATTTATACGTTTATTTAATAAAACAACCTTCCTCCTTATGGAGGTAAAATAATAATGTACAAGTCACTCAAAAATAAATAAATATTATATGCATCATAAAGAAGAACTTATCTAAGCAATTTATAAAATAAATATATGTGTATCACAGATCAAATATTTTGTTCCAAGAAATGTAAGTATAAACATAGATTGTATAAATAAAATCACCCATAACAGTTATATAAAATTAGAAAATTGACTAGACAGTTAACTATATAAACATAAAAGATATAAAAGTCAATACGCAGTGAGTGTGGTAAGTTTCGCGCACGGTCTGTCTCAATCGCCTTGATTGTATTGCCTCTTTCCGCTTACGTGTTCGACGTACATATCTCTAGACCATCTAATAGTGTCGCTTATCATAAAACGTCGCATCATCGCTGCGTAATACCTGCCAATCCCCAGTAGTTGGATGACATCCTCATTTTTCCTTGACCAACCTCCCAGAGCACCGACGACAAATGCTCCCAACTCGACTCTATAACCTTGGGAGGTAAGTTGGTTTGTCAATATCTCGTACTTTTTTAATTTCTCGAGACAAACTTTATTAAAGTCCCTTTTTCTGTTTTCAAAGGTTACGGCTACATCTATTATCGTCACCCTCCGGGTATTCTCGTCTCGCACCACAATGTCCGGCCTTAGACCAGCAGCGCTTCCAGTTGTCCCTTGCACAGTCTGGTTGGTTCTGATTTTCCCTGAAAATTTGTAGGCAGCCTTAACGAGTCTGTCTTGTATATTGTTATGCCTCAACTGTCGGGCGGCCGAATGGACACCACAGTGGTTTAAAACGTGGGGAATAGTTTCAAGTGCATAACCGCACTTTCTGCATCTCTTGTCGTTGTCCCTCAGCCTTCTCTTACAACCATTCAGAGGCAGTGTTCCTGTTCGTGCTCGGTGGATGAATCGCCAATCACAGAAGCGGGTGTTTCTACCAGTGCGGAGAAAGTGGTTTGAAATTTTGTTTTCCGAAGTTACTTCGTACACCTTCCCTTGATCTTGCTTGGCCAACAGTGATGTCTTGTATGTCGCCTGCAACTGTTTCCTTAATCTGTTCATCAATTGACCCTTAGCGCTAGGCCCGATGCTTGTTGTGTTTTCGTCATTGCAATGCTCTATAATAAAAGCCTGTTCTGCCTGCGACCATTTCCATTTCATTTTTAAGTTTCTTCCAGAGTTTTCCAGATAATATACGGACTTTGGTCCAATAAGTTTCCCTATCCGAACTTCTTGATAGTTCTGAGTCGTTCGTTAAGTAGTGTGCAATGTCCTCCATACTGGCTTTTCTTTTGAGTCTTCTGCTGACCGTTGTTTCCAATCCAGCCATAGCTATCTCACGGATGGTAATGTCTTCTGTGTATAACATTTTGTATGCGTGTGTGACTTTGTAGGAATCATATAAGTCGCTTGTGGGCAGCAATCCTCCTCCTCCTTGAGATGTAGGGAGGTGAGTTATTTCTGGGCTTGCTCTTTTCGGCAGGTTCATCCATTTCTTGGCAAGGCGGGTAATTGTTCCATCTAATTCTTTCAGGTATTCCTTTTCGATGGTGGCTCCCTGAATGATAAAGTCCAATCGCGGAAGTAGGAATGTCGAAGTAACATCCAGTTTTTGCCATGGGGCCAGTAGCGATTGATCAACGAGATTGACATCCGCTATCAGTTGGGCCAGAGTGTTTGTTGGCGTTTGTCTAATTTGAAAGCCCGTGGGAATGCCTAGATGTTCGTAAATGTCGCCTGTAGTCATGGATCTTATTTGGACCCCATTAATTGAAAACTGTGTGTTCCGTGTTTCTTTTCCATATATATGTAGAGACGCACATTTTTTTGGGTTAAAGTTGAGTCCGACGGCTTTGGCGGCAGTTTCTGCAGTTTGAAGAAGCCGTCTCATCTCTTCCGATGTACCTACTCGCTATTAAGGCTGTGTCGTCCGCGTAGGTTAGGTTATTGATTTTCTTGTTAGCTAAGGTGTAACCAGTCTGATGTATAGCTCTTAATAGTACTTCGATGACCAAGTTAAAAATGTATGGACTCATTGGACACCTTTGGCGTACTCCCGCTCTGAGTTCAATATCACCAGTAAAGCCATCTTTAGTTCTTATTTTCGTGGATACATTGTGATACAGTGCTCGAATGATGTTTCTCACTTTTATCGGAATGCCATGAAGCTCGAGTGCTCGGTGTATAGAGGAGTGCGGCACCGATGGAAATGCATTAGTAAGATCCAGCCATGCAATCAATACCTCCTTATTCTTATTTTTGGCGTCTCGTATAATCTCTTGGAGGACAAAATTATGTACAAAACATCCCTCAAATTCAAGAAATCCCTTCTGTGAAGGACTGAACTTCTTATTTATCTTACCCCAGTTCTTAAGGCGCTCAGCTAGGACGGCAGCAAACAATTTGGGACATGTGTCACCCAGTGATATGGGGCGCCAGTTGTTAATGTTGTCTGACTCTCCTTTTTTGTATATTAGAATGGTATTGCTCCTTCAGATAATACACTTTGATCTTAGCCAGAGGCCGAGAAGCGGTCAAAGAAATGTTTGTATACGCTGACTCTTTGGATATATGGGAAAATATTATCATAATCTTAGAAATAACAGAAAAGCTATTTTAACCAAATATTTTAATAAACTGCATTACCAAGACAAATCTTTAGTAAGTAATGCTTCTAGTCTTCCTTTCTTTCCTGCATTAACCATTACTCAGACGCCGTCAAACTATCTTCTTTTAAAAATACCCATCCAGATAACTCGCACAATAGCGCAACTATTTTATACTTTAGGGCTATACTTTTATGGATAAAACCTAACTCCTTGCTATAAAAATGTAATTTTTTTTAAGAAGCAATAAAGAATTATTATTATTATTATGTTACTAATATCAATACAGCTAACAAAAAGTCAGATTGGAATATTAACTTACTATTTATTCATAACAATGCATCTATAAATTTTAAATCAGACACAGGAGCTAATATAAATGCCATTCCTGCAAAATGTTTAACAGATGTAAATATTCATGAAAACAATTTATTGCCTTCAAATGTAAAAGCATCTACATACACAGGAACAAATATTGAGATTTTAGGTAAATGCAAACTTTTATGTCAATACAAAGATTTCAATGACTATATAACTTTTTACATTATTAATAGTAACATTGCTCCAGCTATTTTAGGTAAAATTGAATGTGAAAGGCTTAATTTAATTAAATACATAGGTAGTGTTGATAATTCAAATAACAATAGTGTTGATTATAACAAAATTCCTTCAAATTATAAAGAGGTATTCGATGGATTAGGCACTCTTAAATATAAAAGTTATCACATAAATACAGATTTAAACATAAAGCCAACTGTTCATGCTCCGCGAAAGATTCCATTTTCTCTGCAAAATAAATTAAAAACATTATTAAATAATCTTGAGAAAAAACAAATAATATCCAAAGTAAATATACCCACCGAATGAGTTAATAGTTTAGTTTTAGTACTTAAACCGAATGGTGATTTAAGAATATGCATTGATCCACAACAACTAAATAAACTCATGTCCGTTGCGACTTCAACGAATGCTAATACAACTTCAACCATATAGCTTTAACTTAATTTATAAGCCAGGAAAACAGTTAATAATAGCAGATGCTTTATCCAAAACACATGATAATAATATTAAAGAATACGCAAATGATGAATCAATATTAGCCGATCAGATTGAATCTCAAATTTTATCTCTTGCAGCACATTATCCAATTTCTAGCAACAATTTACAAAACGTAAGAGATCAAACAAAAAATGATGAAGTTTTATCAAAAATTAAACAATATTTTATTAGCGGTTGGCCAAACAGCAAAAAATTAGATGTGAAAATTAGACCTTATTTTATAATTAGACATAACTTAACATTTTCAGGTGGTTTATTGTTTTATAATAATAAATTAATTATACCACAATGTTTACAGGTAGAACTATTATCAAATCTACATCTTAGTCACTTAGGAATAGAAAAAACCAAATATAGAGCCCAGAATTTATTTTACTTGCCAAATATATTAAAAGATATAGAAAATTTTATATCAAATTGTCGCTCATGTGTAATATATTTAAAACAACCACCAAAAGAACCTTTAATTAATCATAAAGTTCCTTCCAGGGCATGGGAAAAAATAGGGGTTGACCTTTTTGAATTATATGGTAAAAACTATTTAATTTTGTTGGATTATTTTTCCAAATTTATTGAACTAAAATGTCTAGATAAAGATACTACATCAAATGTTATAATTTCACATTTAAAACATATTTTTTCGTTACTTGGAATACCCGAAATAGTTTTTTTTGATAATGGTCCACAGTTTTCATCAGATTTGTTCAAGACATTTTCTCAATCAAGAATGGGGATTTCAACATTGCACTAGCAGTCCTCCTCTATGCCCAATCAAACGGACAAATTGAGCGAAGTGTACTGTAAAATCTATCTTAAAAAAATGTTATCATGAAACAAATCCACATTTAGCTTTACTAGAGTTACGTAATACACCTCTAGGAAACAACTTATACTCTCCTGCTCAATTGCTATAAAATAAAAATCTTAGAAGCATCCTACCTGTAACCTCCAATCATTTAAAACCAAAGATTGTTAATTATTCCGAACATGTAAAAACTCTCAAACATCGGCAAAACAGTCAAAAGAATTATTATGGTACCAAAACAAAAACATTAGCTAGTTTAAAAGTAAAACAAAATGTATTAGTGCGTCATAATAATCATTACAGTGTACCGGGAGTAATAGTAAATGTAAATAAACAAAGAAGAAGTTATGATATCAGATTAAATAAAACCAACAATATAATTACAAAAAATTGATATCACATAAAACCAGATCCAGGTGAACATAATAAAAGTCAAATTGCACCATATGAACATGAAATGTTTAAAAATAACAATAACATATATATATATATATATATATAGTTGAAGATAGTCTCGGCTGACTAGTTAAATACTAAATATTTAAAAATATCGGGGGTTGCAGCCAGTAATTATTAAGTTCACTCTTTAAAGTTTTTGTGAGAGCTTTCGGTAAATTTTTTTACCTTCTTCAGTCACTTCTGAAATAAATAAAATAACGACATCTTTTTGTATTAATTTAAAAATATTAAATTAATATTACCTTTTTGAGATTAAATTAGAAGCTAGTATTTTTTTAAAGAAAATCTTGATAAACTTTTTAAACAAGGTATAATAAATTATAATGTAAAAAATATATTTTTTTAGACATTTGTCAATTATGACACAAAAGATTACTTAATATTTATGAATTTTTTTTTTTTCACTAATACACAATGTCCTCTGTCTATTTATTAAATAGCCACTTTTTTATAGATTTGTGGTCTGTCATGATGTTTTATAGATATATGAAGATGTTAGAATTACACTGAATTTAAAGTAAGATTTGAAAAATCGTTGTTTGTTTTATTTTTCTGTTCAAAATTTAAGATATTAGCATAAATAGTAATTAAATTTTTAATATCTGTTTTTTTATTCATAGATAAAGGTTCATTGTGTATATGTATCATTTCTAAAAAGCAACGTTTGTATTGATTTTTTTCACGATTCAAGATTTTGGTGTTTTCGAAATCTGCAATATGTCCATTTTCTATACAATGATTTGTTAATGCACATGAATCTTTTTTAAGTCTTATATCACTTTTATGAGATACAATGCGGTCTTTTAATCTTCTGGAACTTTGACCTATATATTTTTTATCACAATTATTACAATGAATTTCATATATTATACTATTTTGTTCATCATTTTTTACTTTATCTTTAGTTTTACTGAAAATTTTATTAACAGTTTTTATAGGTTTATTGGCAATTTTTATATTTTTTTCTTCTTTTAAAATCTTTTGTATTTTTGGAGTTATTTCTTTAATAAAAGGGATACTACTATAAAAAATGAAGTTTTCATTGTTATTAATTTCAGGTTGATTAATTGTAATATTGTTGATAACAGCTGTTTTAGTTAGATCATTTTGAGTAGGAGTAGAAAAAAGTAATTTTTTTAATAATTTTGGTGGATATGAGTTGTCTAAAAATAATTGGTATAAACGTTTTAAGCTATTATGCTTTTTAGATGGATGACATATAAAATGGATTCTTTTTTTCATAGCATTAATTAAGCTAATTTTTGTTTTGTAAGGATGGTACGAATTATAGTTAATGTATCTTCCAGAACTAGAGGGTTTTGAATACCAATCTAATATTATTTTATTGGTTTGATTACGAATAACTTGTGTATCAAGAAATGGTACCATGTGTTCTTCATTTTCTTCTTCTATTGTAAATTTAAGGTACTCGTTATAATTGTTAAATACCTCTAATAGTTCTGTTTTTCCAGTAGACGGAATACTGCAAATGATATCATCAACATATTTTTTAGAAAAGGAATATTATAACTTAATTTTGGAATGCAATGATCTAACAAATCATCCATTATATATTGTGCTAAAATTGGTGATAAAATTGAACCCATAGGTGACCCAAAAATTTGTTTGTAATATTGATTATTATAACTAAAACATGTGTTATCAAAAATAAATTTAGTGATTTCCAAAAAGTTTTGTTTTTTAATAGAACAATGGTTGTTAATAGTATTCCAATGTTGATTAATTGATTTTTCTACTAAAGGCCAAGAAATATTTGTAAAAAGTGATTGAACATCTAGACTTACAATAACATAGTTATTTGGAAGCTGAAAGTCATTAAAGGATTTTGAAAATTCAAATGAATCTTTAGTAAAGTACGTATTTTGTTTATTATATGCATTAGTAAGTATATCAGTAATTAATTGTGCAATTTTTGATGTAGGAGCATTGACACAAGATATAATTGGACGCATTGCAAGTATTTCTTTATGGATTTTAGGTAAAGAATAAAATTTTGGGGTTAATGAGTTGTAAATTGTATAATTACTGGCTACTTCTTTTTTTAAAGCTTTACAATTTTTTAATTTTGAAATGAATTTGTTAGCTTTTTGTTGTATAGTAGATGTTGGATCACGATTGATTTTTTTATAATAGGTATTATCATTTAAAAGATTTTCTGATAACTCAATGTATTGATCTTTATACATTGCTGTTGTAACATTGCCTTTATCTGATCTTACAATAACAATTTCTTGATGTTCTTTAAGAAATTTTTTTGTTTTATAAAACCAGTGATTTAAAAAGTTATTATTATTAAAAGATTTATACATATAGTTAGTGAAAATATTAGTAATTTGTGATCTATAAATATTCTTTTGATTTTCATTTTTTATATAATTTAGTGTGTATTCAACATCTGCTAAATAATTTTTAATTGAAATATCTCTAATATTAGGTTCTAAAACAAACTTTGGGCCTAAAGATAAAATTTGTTTTGTTTCATATGGAAATTCGACATTGGTTAAATTTTTAAACCAATTATCTTTGATTTTAATTAAATTATATTTTTCTCTTTTTAAATTATCAATCTTTTTTAAGTTACTTTGTTTAATTTTAAAAAATATTCTATTAAAATTAATTAATTGTCGATTTTCATACTCACTGTATATATAATTTGGTAGTTTTTCATTAGCTAATGATTTGATATTATTTAACGATTTTTCTAATTTTGTTACAGTATTATTAGTAATTTTAATTTCTAAATTTAAAATTTTAGTATTTAACCTATTGTGTAAATTGTCTACAAGTTGTCCCATAATTCCTTCTTGAAATTCTATGTGATCTGTGGTGAATTTTGTTCTGTTTCTTATATGGCTTGGTAAAAGACCTTGTTTCCTACATGAAAGTAAAAAGATTTTCCTATTCTTTTGTGATGCTAGCTTGATGTTAATGTTTGACCATGTTTTTAATGATAAGGTAACTTGTTCTCCATAAGATGCAGTTATCCTTTGATAGAACCCCATCTGAAATTATAGTTGAAGATAGTCTCGGCTGACTAGTTAAATACTAAATATTTAAAAATATCGGGGGTTGCAGCCAGTAATTATTAAGTTCACTCTTTAAAGTTTTTGTGAGAGCTTTCGGTAAATTTTTTTACCTTCTTCAGTCACTTCTGAAATAAATAAAATAACGACATCTTTTTGTATTAATTTAAAAATATTAAATTAATATTACCTTTTTGAGATTAAATTAGAAGCTAGTATTTTTTTAAAGAAAATCTTGATAAACTTTTTAAACAAGGTATAATAAATAATAATGTAAAAAATATATTTTTTTAGACATTTGTCAATTATGACACAAAAGATTACTTAATATTTATGAATTTTTTTTTTTTTCACTAATACACAATGTCCTCTGTCTATTTATTAAATAGCCACTTTTTTATAGATTTGTGGTCTGTCATGATGTTTTATAGATATATGAAGATGTTAGAATTACACTGAATTTAAAGTAAGATTTGAAAAATCGTTGTTTGTTTTATTTTTCTGTTCAAAATTTAAGATATTAGCATAAATAGTAATTAAATTTTTAATATCTGTTTTTTTATTCATAGATAAAGGTTCATTGTGTATATGTATCATTTCTAAAAAGCAACGTTTGTATTGATTTTTTTCACGATTCAAGATTTTGGTGTTTTCGAAATCTGCAATATGTCCATTTTCTATACAATGATTTGTTAATGCACATGAATCTTTTTTAAGTCTTATATCACTTTTATGAGATACAATGCGGTCTTTTAATCTTCTGGAACTTTGACCTATATATTTTTTATCACAATTATTACAATGAATTTCATATATTATACTATTTTGTTCATCATTTTTTACTTTATCTTTAGTTTTACTGAAAATTTTATTAACAGTTTTTATAGGTTTATTGGCAATTTTTATATTTTTTTCTTCTTTTAAAATCTTTTGTATTTTTGGAGTTATTTCTTTAATAAAAGGGATACTACTATAAAAAATGAAGTTTTCATTGTTATTAATTTCAGGTTGATTAATTGTAATATTGTTGATAACAGCTGTTTTAGTTAGATCATTTTGAGTAGGAGTAGAAAAAAGTAAATTGGTATAAACGTTTTAAGCTATTATGCTTTTTAGATGGATGACATATAAAATGGATTCTTTTTTTCATAGCATTAATTAAGCTAATTTTTGTTTTGTAAGGATGGTACGAATTATAGTTAATGTATCTTCCAGAACTAGAGGGTTTTGAATACCAATCTAATATTATTTTATTGGTTTGATTACGAATAACTTGTGTATCAAGAAATGGTACCATGTGTTCTTCATTTTCTTCTTCTATTGTAAATTTAAGGTACTCGTTATAATTGTTAAATACCTCTAATAGTTCTGTTTTTCCAGTAGACGGAATACTGCAAATGATATCATCAACATATTTTTTTAGAAAAGGAATATTATAACTTAATTTTGGAATGCAATGATCTAACAAATCATCCATTATATATTGTGCTAAAATTGGTGATAAAATTGAACCCATAGGTGACCCAAAAATTTGTTTGTAATATTGATTATTATAACTAAAACATGTGTTATCAAAAATAAATTTAGTGATTTCCAAAAAGTTTTGTTTTTTAATAGAACAATGGTTGTTAATAGTATTCCAATGTTGATTAATTGATTTTTCTACTAAAGGCCAAGAAAAAACAAAAATTAGCTTAATTAATGCTATGAAAAAAAGAATCCATTTTATATGTCATCCATCTAAAAAGCATAATAGCTTAAAACGTTTATACCAATTATTTTTAGACAACTCATATCCACCAAAATTATTAAAAAAATTACTTTTTTCTACTCCTACTCAAAATGATCTAACTAAAACAGCTGTTATCAACAATATTACAATTAATCAACCTGAAATTAATAACAATGAAAACTTCATTTTTTATAGTAGTATCCCTTTTATTAAAGAAATAACTCCAAAAATACAAAAGATTTTAAAAGAAGAAAAAAATATAAAAATTGCCAATAAACCTATAAAAACTGTTAATAAAATTTTCAGTAAAACTAAAGATAAAGTAAAAAATGATGAACAAAATAGTATAATATATGAAATTCATTGTAATAATTGTGATAAAAAATATATAGGTCAAAGTTCCAGAAGATTAAAAGACCGCATTGTATCTCATAAAAGTGATATAAGACTTAAAAAAGATTCATGTGCATTAACAAATCATTGTATAGAAAATGGACATATTGCAGATTTCGAAAACACCAAAATCTTGAATCGTGAAAAAAATCAATACAAACGTTGCTTTTTAGAAATGATACATATACACAATGAACCTTTATCTATGAATAAAAAAACAGATATTAAAAATTTAATTACTATTTATGCTAATATCTTAAATTTTGAACAGAAAAATAAAACAAACAACGATTTTTCAAATCTTACTTTAAATTCAGTGTAATTCTAACATCTTCATATATCTATAAAACATCATGACAGACCACAAATCTATAAAAAAGTGGCTATTTAATAAATAGACCGTGACCCGACAGATAATCACGCGACACTTAATCCGCGACAGATAATCACGCGACAGATAATCACACGACACTTCATCACACGACAGATAATCACACTGCGACAGATAATCACGCGATAGATAATCATACGACATTTAATCACGTTTTTCACATAATTTTAAATAAATACAAAGTTGAGCCAATGGAACCTGGTACGATCAGTAGCCAAAAAATAAAAAAACAAACTCAAATTTTGAAATTCATATTTTGTATTGGGCACATAATAAAAAAAATTATCTGTATTTGTTTTTAATTAATGATTTTAGTGTACAGGCATTTTATGTTTCTTATGTATTATTAAAACGCAGAAAGTATATATAAAAAAGATTTATTTAAAAATATAACACATATAAAAATAGTGAAAAAATTTACATTTCTTTTATTCATGGGATAAATGCGCCATTGCTCGCAAAAATTGAAGCACGTCTGCTGCCAAATATAAGTTAACGGCGCGTGATATTCTTTCTTTTAAAACGCGATATTTCTTTTTCGGTACTATTTCTGCTCCTGCAATTCCTTGTAAAATATCTAGTTTTTGTTTTTGAATATCCTGATGTATTCCATTCATGAAAATCCAGAGCGTAGGGTGATGGCATTGAAACATAGATTGAAGGCTATAATGCCAACCTTCTACCGCATTTGTAGTCCGTGCAATTCCATCAGCTGCACTTTGATGGTGATTCCACGTATTTATTGAAAATAAACATGGACCGTAACGAGCTTCACGTCCTGCTCTTCGTCTTCCACGGATGTATGTATGTTCAAAATATGACAAGAGTTCTGGCATTATTGGATGTAGTTGATCTATATCTTCACAAAGTAACAGAAAAGCATCTACCACATCTTCTTCTGGAACCAGTGCTAGGGCAGGTATACACTGAACTGCAATACGAACGTCGTTGTTATTTTCGTATTCGTTTTTCATGCCGATTTCTGTCATTTTTCGTAAAACGCTTTGGCTTAAATGGAAATAGCAACCAGCAATTCTTGCGTTTGGATATGCGTGTTGAAACGCCTGCATTGCTGATATTTCAAAATCAATTAAAATTTGTTCTGGATTGGCCTCCGGAATAATTTTTTTTTTAGTTAGAAAATATCCTTAGGTGCGTATTTTATTTAAAATTATGTGAAAAACGTGATTAAATGTCGTATGATTATCTGTCGCGTGATTATCTGTCGCAGTGTGATTATCTGTCGTGTGATGAATTGTCGTGTGATTATCTGTCGCGTGATTATCTGTCGCGGATTAAGTGTCGCGTGATTAAATGTCGTGGAACCAAATAGACAGAGGACATTGTGTATTAGTGAAAAAAAAAAAAATTCATAAATATTAAGTAATCTTTTGTGTCATAATTGACAAATGTCTAAAAAAATATATTTTTTACATTATTATTTATTATACCTTGTTTAAAAAGTTTATCAAGATTTTCTTTAAAAAAATACTAGCTTCTAATTTAATCTCAAAAAGGTAATATTAATTTAATATTTTTAAATTAATACAAAAAGATGTCGTTATTTTATTTATTTCAGAAGTGACTGAAGAAGGTAAAAAAATTTACCGAAAGCTCTCACAAAAACTTTAAAGAGTGAACTTAATAATTACTGGCTGCAACCCCCGATATTTTTAAATATTTAGTATTTAACTAGTCAGCCGAGACTATCTTCAACTATAATTTCAGATGGGGTTCTATCAAAGGATAACTGCATCTTATGGAGAACAAGTTACCTTATCATTAAAAACATGGTCAAACATTAACATCAAGCTAGCATCAAAGATTTGAAAAATCGTTGTTTGTTTTATTTTTCTGTTCAAAATTTAAGATATTAGCATAAATAGTAATTAAATTTTTAATATCTGTTTTTTTATTCATAGATAAAGGTTCATTGTGTATATGTATCATTTCTAAAAAGCAACGTTTGTATTGATTTTTTTCACGATTCAAGATTTTGGTGTTTTCGAAATCTGCAATATGTCCATTTTCTATACAATGATTTGTTAATGCACATGAATCTTTTTTAAGTCTTATATCACTTTTATGAGATACAATGCGGTCTTTTAATCTTCTGGAACTTTGACCTATATATTTTTTATCACAATTATTACAATGAATTTCATATATTATACTATTTTGTTCATCATTTTTTACTTTATCTTTAGTTTTACTGAAAATTTTATTAACAGTTTTTATAGGTTTATTGGCAATTTTTATATTTTTTTCTTCTTTTAAAATCTTTTGTATTTTTGGAGTTATTTCTTTAATAAAAGGGATACTACTATAAAAAATGAAGTTTTCATTGTTATTAATTTCAGGTTGATTAATTGTAATATTGTTGATAACAGCTGTTTTAGTTAGATCATTTTGAGTAGGAGTAGAAAAAAGTAATTTTTTTAATAATTTTGGTGGATATGAGTTGTCTAAAAATAATTGGTATAAACGTTTTAAGCTATTATGCTTTTTAGATGGATGACATATAAAATGGATTCTTTTTTTCATAGCATTAATTAAGCTAATTTTTGTTTTGTAAGGATGGTACGAATTATAGTTAATGTATCTTCCAGAACTAGAGGGTTTTGAATACCAATCTAATATTATTTTATTGGTTTGATTACGAATAACTTGTGTATCAAGAAATGGTACCATGTGTTCTTCATTTTCTTCTTCTATTGTAAATTTAAGGTACTCGTTATAATTGTTAAATACCTCTAATAGTTCTGTTTTTCCAGTAGACGGAATACTGCAAATGATATCATCAACATATTTTTTTAGAAAAGGAATATTATAACTTAATTTTGGAATGCAATGATCTAACAAATCATCCATTATATATTGTGCTAAAATTGGTGATAAAATTGAACCCATAGGTGACCCAAAAATTTGTTTGTAATATTGATTATTATAACTAAAACATGTGTTATCAAAAATAAATTTAGTGATTTCCAAAAAGTTTTGTTTTTTAATAGAACAATGGTTGTTAATAGTATTCCAATGTTGATTAATTGATTTTTCTACTAAAGGCCAAGAAAAAACAAAAATTAGCTTAATTAATGCTATGAAAAAAAGAATCCATTTTATATGTCATCCATCTAAAAAGCATAATAGCTTAAAACGTTTATACCAATTATTTTTAGACAACTCATATCCACCAAAATTATTAAAAAATTACTTTTTCTACTCCTACTCAAAATGATCTAACTAAAACAGCTGTTATCAACAATATTACAATTAATCAACCTGAAATTAATAACAATGAAAACTTCATTTTTATAGTAGTATCCCTTTTATTAAAGAAATAACTCCAAAAATACAAAAGATTTTAAAAGAAGAAAAAAATATAAAAATTGCCAATAAACCTATAAAAACTGTTAATAAAATTTTCAGTAAAACTAAAGATAAAGTAAAAAATGATGAACAAAATAGTATAATATATGAAATTCATTGTAATAATTGTGATAAAAAATATATAGGTCAAAGTTCCAGAAGATTAAAAGACCGCATTGTATCTCATAAAAGTGATATAAGACTTAAAAAAGATTCATGTGCATTAACAAATCATTGTATAGAAAATGGACATATTGCAGATTTCGAAAACACCAAAATCTTGAATCGTGAAAAAAATCAATACAAACGTTGCTTTTTAGAAATGATACATATACACAATGAACCTTTATCTATGAATAAAAAAACAGATATTAAAAATTTAATTACTATTTATGCTAATATCTTAAATTTTGAACAGAAAAATAAAACAAACAACGATTTTTCAAATCTTACTTTAAATTCAGTGTAATTCTAACATCTTCATATATCTATAAAACATCATGACAGACCACAAATCTATAAAAAAGTGGCTATTTAATAAATAGACAGAGGACATTGTGTATTAGTGAAAAAAAAAAAAATTCATAAATATTAAGTAATCTTTTGTGTCATAATTGACAAATGTCTAAAAAAATATATTTTTTACATTATTATTTATTATACCTTGTTTAAAAAGTTTATCAAGATTTTCTTTAAAAAAATACTAGCTTCTAATTTAATCTCAAAAAGGTAATATTAATTTAATATTTTTAAATTAATACAAAAAGATGTCGTTATTTTATTTATTTCAGAAGTGACTGAAGAAGGTAAAAAAATTTACCGAAAGCTCTCACAAAAACTTTAAAGAGTGAACTTAATAATTACTGGCTGCAACCCCCGATATTTTTAAATATATATATATATATATATATATATATATATATATATATATAAAAGCAATTGAAGGGTAGTCGGTTGACTAGTTGAAAACCAAAATGTTAAACAGTTATCAGGAATGCGCCGTGTTAGGATTAGAGTAAAAGTCTTGTTACTTAATTTTGAGAGCTTTCGAAATATTTTATTTCTTCTTCAGTCAAACTATGAAAAAACATATTATTGAAATTTATGGCTAACAATTTATAAAATTATATTAACTTACATAATAAATGACGTTAATCCTTAATAAAATTCACAAAAGGAACCATTGCACGAGAAAAAACAATATTTTACTAATAAAAAAGAACGTGTTAGTATTTAAAATTTTTAAAATATATTTAAAACATTATAAGTAAATGAAACGTTAAAATCAAAACTAGTTTTTTTGAAAAAATCCAGTTCCCCTCCTCGTAAAGAGTTGGTCTTTTATTTGAGAAATATTTAGCTACTGTATAATGACCTTCAACAATATTAATCACCTGAAAGTATGCAACCAAACTTTCCGAAATCCAAAAGAGACACGATGGAATTAAAAGAAAATTACAAGTGTAAAAAAGCAACTGTACTACATGATTAAGGTCTCAACGAAGATGCACCAGGTTAATACTCTCACTATTAATTGCTGTAACTCATTGATAAGGCAACCATACAATACAGAACCCCAAACTACAGGAGGTTTCAGGTTAAATTTCCCTCCAAACCTATGAAATTCTGTCACCATTTCACAGGGAAAGAGGAAAATTATGCCTTCCACAATTTATGAGAAATGGTGTTAATCACAACATACAGTGTGTGAGTAACTTCACCCAGGGTGGTACTAGGTTAACCCTCTCACTGTCAATTGCTACAACCCTCCGTGAAGTAACCACAACCTGCATTACCTATAAAATTCTATAAAAATGAAAGGTCAGCTCTTCAAATTATCCAAGTAGATTCTCTCACAATTACTGGGACAAATCGAAAAGCTGTGTGATGAATTCTAAATGGTGTCTGTTAAATTAGGTGATGAACATTTTTTGTTGAAGTCAAAATTAAGAATATTACAATAAATGATTCTTAAATTATTTATGTCTGAACGTTTATTGATTGATAGTGGTTCGTTGTTGATAAAGACCATCTCTAAAAAGTTTCTTTTGAAGTAGTTATTTTCACATGTTAGTATTTTGGAATCATCAAAATTAAAACTATGACCTGTGTCTAGGTGGTGAGTGGTTAAAGCACAAGACTCCTTTTTTAATTTCATATCACTTTTATGAGAGTATATTCTATTTTTAAGTGGTCTTGAAGTTTGACCAATGTAGACTTGTTCGCAACCCTCACAATTTATTTGATAAACCGTATTGGATTTCCAGTCTTTAGGTACTTTGTCTTTGGGTTTTGAAAAAATGTTATTGACAGTTTTAATGGTTTTATTAGCTATTATTAGACCTTTTTCTTTATTTAAAATCTTAGTTATTTTAGGGGTTATATCTTTAATATATGGTATCCCAACATATCTAATTGGTTGTATTTGTTGATAATAACCACTGATAATAACCAACAACAAATACAACCAATTAGATATGTTGGGATACCATATATTAAAGATATAACCCCTAAAATAACTAAGATTTTAAATAAAGAAAAAGGTCTAATAATAGCTAATAAAACCATTAAAACTGTCAATAACATTTTTTCAAAACCCAAAGACAAAGTACCTAAAGACTGGAAATCCAATACGGTTTATCAAATAAATTGTGAGGGTTGCGAACAAGTCTACATTGGTCAAACTTCAAGACCACTTAAAAATAGAATATACTCTCATAAAAGTGATATGAAATTAAAAAAGGAGTCTTGTGCTTTAACCACTCACCACCTAGACACAGGTCATAGTTTTAATTTTGATGATTCCAAAATACTAACATGTGAAAATAACTACTTCAAAAGAAACTTTTTAGAGATGGTCTTTATCAACAACGAACCACTATCAATCAATAAACGTTCAGACATAAATAATTTAAGCATCATTTATTGTAATATTCTTAATTTTGACTTCAACAAAAAATGTTCATCACCTAATTTAACAGACACCATTTAGAATTCATCACACAGCTTTTCGATTTGTCCCAGTAATTGTGAGAGAATCTACTTGGATAATTTGAAGAGCTGACCTTTCATTTTTATAGAATTTTATAGGTAATGCAGGTTGTGGTTACTTCACGGAGGGTTGTAGCAATTGACAGTGAGAGGGTTAACCTAGTACCACCCTGGGTGAAGTTACTCACACACTGTATGTTGTGATTAACACCATTTCTCATATAATTGTGGAAGGCATAATTTTCCTCTTTCCCTGTGAAATGGTGACAGAATTTCATAGGTTTGGAGGAAATTTAACCTGAAACCTCCTGTAGTTTGGGGTTCTGTATTGTATGGTTGCCTTATCAATGAGTTACAGCAATTAATAGTGAGAGTATTAACCTGGTGCATCTTCGTTGAGACCTTAATCATGTAGTACAGTTGCTTTTTACACTTGTAATTTTCTTTTAATTCCATTGTGTCTCTTTTGGATTTCGGAAAGTTTGGTTGCATACTTTCAGGTGATTAATATTGTTGAAGGTCATTATACAGTAGCTAAATATTTCTCAAATAAAAGACCAACTCTTTACGAGGAGGGAACTGGATTTTTTCAAAAAAACTAGTTTTGATTTTAACGTTTCATTTACTTATAATGTTTTAAATATATTTTAAAAATTTTAAATACTAACACGTTCTTTTTTATTAGTAAAATATTGTTTTTTCTCGTGCAATGGTTCCTTTTGTGAATTTTATTAAGGATTAACGTCATTTATTATGTAAGTTAATATAATTTTATAAATTGTTAGCCATAAATTTCAATAATATGTTTTTTCATAGTTTGACTGAAGAAGAAATAAAATATTTCGAAAGCTCTCAAAATTAAGTAACAAGACTTTTACTCTAATCCTAACACGGCGCATTCCTGATAACTGTTTAACATTATATATATATATATATATATATTATTATGATTTTCTTATTTTATTGTTGTTGGGTTCTTATGTTTTCTTTTTTGTTTTATTATTTTAATTTTTTCTGATGATTGAATGTTATTTTAGTAAATTCACGTTAATTGTGACATGATATTATTAGTGGTTTGTTTTTATTTGATTTGAAGTAATTGTTGAAGTTTTTTACTACAATAATAATGTTTTTTTTTAGCCCCTTAAATAATATGTATAATGATGACTAGCTCAAATAAAATTAAATGTTTCTACGCTCGTTTGTTTAACTTGAAAATAAATACTATCGTTAATCGAAAAATTATATCTCAGGTCGTACAGGTTTCACCACAGATTTACGCTCAAACAAATTATAAATTTTCTATCAAAATGAAATTCAAAAATCTTTACAATAAAGTAGTATAAATGTTCTCTAGCGACTAATAATTATTATCGCTTTAAAACAGTTTATACGCACACTTAATACAAATTGAATAACGGTACCTTTTAACTTTGTCTCTCGAGTGTTCGCCATTCACATGTAGGTGTCGCTGGAACTGGTGATCTATTTTCTCTTCTGGTAGACACGTGGTATGTAGAAACTTCAATGGTGTAATTAAAAACAGAAACTCTTACGATGTAGAATTTATTATTATTTAATTGTGGATTATTTTATACAATTTACTGGTTGATAAGACTCCCTTTTTACAAGTGGTGTGTTACAAAGTTTTATACTAGGATTATTTCTGATATAAGGTAAGTCAAGCTTCTTATATTAATTTAATACTAACTTTTGTATCATTAAAATTACATTTGGAACTATTATATTATAAAGTGATTCTGCTTGATTCAACAAACTTATTTTCTATTCAAAGTCGAATACTGTTAGCTTATAAAGTTAATAAAATTTATGATTAATCAAAGTCCTTTTTTAAAAATGTAAATTACGAGTTGAATATTTTTATAACTGTTGTTGAATGTTTTGAAAATGAGTCTTGAATCTTTCTAAAACTTGAGTGTTGAGTTGTGAAAGTTGTTTTTTAAAATTAAATATTAAATGTTTGTTGAAAGTTTAAAACGAGACTTGAATATTTGTATAAAGGGTCTTGACTCTCCTAAAATTTGGCTTGAATCTCCTTTTTATTCTTTCTGACTGGTTCTTTTACGTAAAGACTGAGATCCCTCTCTCATTATTCTCTGACCAATAAAAATGCTTCATTTAAAAACTCCACGAGAACCAATCAGAAGGAACTATTTCTTAATTTGCTTATTTCTAACTAACTACTTATATTTTACAAACAATTTTTTTACATAATATATACAATAATCATTTTTAATGTTCAATAATTTTTTTATAATTTATTATGGTCGGAAAAGCTCTCAAATTATATTATCACTGAGGCTTGAAGTAATAAATTCGACCGATATACTTCCGAGTAACTCATACGTCACAACGTGCACCTGCTATTCTAAGCTCTTGGAGTTCGAGGAAAATTAAACATTTCAAACACGCGATGGTGTGTACAAGCACTCGTAGTTCTGATAATTTGACGTCACACAGGCACAGGTGCACTTCTAAAGTTTTGGAGTTCATGGAAACTTTTTTAACTTTTCAAACACGCGATGTTAGCAGTTGTAGTTCTGATAATTTTACGTCACACATATACACAAGTGTTATTCGTAGAAGAACTTTTTATACACTTTTGTAGATCTTTGAAAATCCTTTTATATATTTAACAGAAAAATATTTTACAAAAATTTATAATTTGTTCGTTTGTTTTATTTTACATTTAGAATTATATTTTCATTATTATTTTTTTTTAATGGTGATTTTGATTATTTTTATGTAATGTGATTACTTTTTTATTATTTATTTTGCTTTTAATCGACTTAATAACGATTTTGTTTTTGATTTAATCATCATAATACATATTCTTATTGAAATTAATATTTTCTTTAATGAATAAATTTTTTATGATAATAAAACTTCGTCTCAACTTCCCCCCAAACTTGTAATAAATTTATCGACGGATAAATTTTTATAAGTTTCCATTTTCTACTTTAACTTCAAACTAGGTATATCCTATTTTATTTTATTTACATATTTATTTACACTTAACTACTAAATATATTACTTGAGTGAACTTACATGAAACACGCCACGTGAAATTTTTGTGTTAGGAAACATTAGAATTTATTTTATACTTTTTAAAACATAAACGCATCGTTTCATTTTTTTTCTTAACCACTACCATAGGATTAATATAGGGTGTAGTACTATACTTATAATACCATCTGCCAACAGTTTCTTTAAATGTTTATCTACCGCTTCTTGATATTTTTAGGGAATTGGATAACTTTTTTGACTAAAACTCTCTATATTTTTAACTTTAATACTTTGGGAATAATTTTTAGCTACTCTAGATTCGTCATTAATTAAACTTTTATATCTTTCTACCAATTTTATAACTTCATTTTTTCCATCCTTTGTTGCAATTTATCATCACCTCTAAATTCTTTTCATTAACCCTATCATCGGCATCAATTGCCCTTTCATCATAATCATAATTTAATTTAATTTTGGTATCTAAGACCCTTTCTAAATAATTATCATTTCCATTTTTATTTAAATTTAATTCGGCATCTATGGCCACATTATTAAATATATTTCGGCACCCTTGTACCATTAAATTGCAACTAGATTCACAAATTTCACTTATTTTTCTTGGCAGAAATTTTTATTACTATTTTCTAATGACTCGTCGAATATACTAATTATATTATAATTACTAGTTAATTTTAAATCATTTATTACCTCAAATTTTATTTCATTATCCCCAAATATTACTGCATTTTTGATATAATTTATTATAATTTTATTCTTTGATAATTCATCGTTACCCAATAATATATCATATTTTAATTTATTGACTATCAATAACTGAACATTTAATTTTACATTATTTATATTCAAAGAAGCAAAAACTGTTTTATTAGAATATCCTAAACTTTTATCATTTATCCCTGTAAAATTTACTTTTGGAATATTGATTATATTGTTTTTTAACATTGAGATTTTATTTACTGTATTTTCTGATATTAAAGAAACTGTAGACCCTGTATCTATTATAATGTTTAATAAATTGTTATCAATATTTGCTTTTATTAATACTAATTCTATTTCTTTATTTTCTAGATGCAGATTATCCTTGTCCATTAAAAATTCACGTGGGTGTACAAAGTCACATCTAGAGCTATTTACATTGTGCACCTATTGAAAATTTGTGGTTTGGGCATCATCTACTGGAGATCTGGCCCTAGGAGTTCTACTACCTGAACGTGCAATGTCTCTCGGTGTATTATTTGTCTCATTTATCCCCTCATTACTGTTACTCGTATTGATTGCGTTTACTTGTCTATTATTATTGTTTGTATTTGCTCGATTATTGTTATTTTGTTCAAATCTATTAAAATTTCTATTATTATAATTATTGTTAAAATTTCTAGTGTTCTGATTATTATTGTAATTTCTATTATTATTATTATTTTGATTTCTGTTTTGATTATTGTAGTTATTGTTAAAATTATTATTATTATTGTTTTGTCTGTTAAAATTGTTATTGTTACTTTGCCTATTAAAACTTCTATCATTGTTATTAAAGTTTCTTACATTATCTCTATTCTGATTGTTGATACTATTACTTAAATTTCTTTCAATTCTCTGCAAATATGTTATTAAATGATCAAGTTTATTAATATTTTGTACTGCAATTATCTCAGATATTTCAGGTTTAAAATGTCTTGATAAAAACATTACAATTTCTGCCTCTGGTATAGGAGGAGTTAAATATTGACAAGTAGCATAGAATTGTAAAACATAGTTGGATAGATTATTCTTTGTATTATCAAATTTGCCACAATACAATCTTTCCCTGACTTTACTCTGTTGTAATTCTGACCAGAAAGTATCTAGAAATACCTTTTCAAAGGTTTCAAATGAATCTACAAACATTTCTTTGCAATTCCACCATAATAGTGCATTGCCTGTTAAACTTGATCTGATAAATTCTTTAAAATCTTGCAAATTTTTAATTTTATAGTATTTATTTTTAATTGAATGTAAATAATTTATGGGATGTATCTTCCTATAATCCCCACAAAATTTCGAACTTTCTTCAAACTTCCCCCCTATATTTAAAATTTGAAAACCCAAGTCAGGTGTTACGCGATTGTCTGATAATTCAGAAATATTTTGATTCACTTGTTTTATTTTATTTTCGAGTTCCTCCTTTAATTTCTTGATTTCTTCACTGTTTCCCACGTTTACATTTGCATTTAATTTTTCTTCTATTTCTTTTCTTAATTGTCTCTCTGTTTTTCTGTTTTCCTGTTCGGCTATGTCCAAATTTATTTGTATTCCTCTTTTCACGTTATCTTCCATTTCTGATATTCTTGAGTTTAATTTCAGATTGTTTTCGCTTGTTCTTTTGTCTATATTTTGTACTTGTTTATTTAAAAATTCTTGTTTTTCCTCAATTACTTTAATCTTTTTCTCTTGATTTTCTACTTTCTTGTCCAATTTTTCCGTTATTTCATTCAATTTTCTCGTTATTTCCTCAGAATTTTGTCTATTTTGTTTTTTCATTTCTTCAGAGTTGGCTTCTAGTTTTTTCGCTATTTGTTCTGAATTGGCTAGGATGATGCTCATCAAATCTGCCAATGTGACATTTCCTCCAGTTTGTGAAGAAGTACCATCTTTTTGTTGAGGTTCGTCTTCTTGTTCCCCCCTTTCTTCTGGTTCTTCAGCATTGTAGTCTATGTCTATTTGTTCTTGGCTTTTTAATCTGTTAATTAGAATTTGTTTGGTTCCTTTATCATCCAAATTTCTGTTTCTAAGTTCTTGCCTGAGTTCTTCAACTTTCCAGGTGTCAAAATTAACTTCCTCTTTATCAGACATTATGTTTCGACTTTTTATATTTATAATAAAATGTTAGAAATATTTATTTTATAGGTTAATTACAGTTACAATAATGTATTAGTATTTTTATTTTTAAATAAATTTTAATGTAATGTTTATTGATTTATTTTTTGTTATTAAACTATTAAAATCTGTGATTTTAATCGAGCCCGATACGTTGGTCGCCAAGTTATTATGATTTTCTTATTTTATTGTTGTTGGGTTCTTATGTTTTCTTTTTTGTTTTATTATTTTAATTTTTTCTGATGATTGAATGTTATTTTAGTAAATTCACGTTAATTGTGACATGATATTATTAGTGGTTTGTTTTTATTTGATTTGAAGTAATTGTTGAAGTTTTTTACTACAATAATAATGTTTTTTTTTTTAGCCCCTTAAATAATATGTATAATGATGACTAGCTCAAATAAAATTAAATGTTTCTACGCTCGTTTGTTTAACTTGAAAATAAATACTATCGTTAATCGAAAAATTATATCTCAGGTCGTACAGGTTTCACCACAGATTTACGCTCAAACAAATTATAAATTTTCTATCAAAATGAAATTCAAAAATCTTTACAATAAAGTAGTATAAATGTTCTCTAGCGACTAATAATTATTATCGCTTTAAAACAGTTTATACGCACACTTAATACAAATTGAATAACGGTACCTTTTTAACTTTGTCTCTCGAGTGTTCGCCATTCACATGTAGGTGTCGCTGGAACTGGTGATCTATTTTCTCTTCTGGTAGACACGTGGTATGTAGAAACTTCAATGGTGTAATTAAAAACAGAAACTCTTACGATGTAGAATTTATTATTATTTAATTGTGGATTATTTTATACAATTTACTGGTTGATAAGACTCCCTTTTTACAAGTGGTGTGTTACAAAGTTTTATACTAGGATTATTTCTGATATAAGGTAAGTCAAGCTTCTTATATTAATTTAATACTAACTTTTGTATCATTAAAATTACATTTGGAACTATTATATTATAAAGTGATTCTGCTTGATTCAACAAACTTATTTTCTATTCAAAGTCGAATACTGTTAGCTTATAAAGTTAATAAAATTTATGATTAATCAAAGTCCTTTTTTAAAAATGTAAATTACGAGTTGAATATTTTTATAACTGTTGTTGAATGTTTTGAAAATGAGTCTTGAATCTTTCTAAAACTTGAGTGTTGAGTTGTGAAAGTTGTTTTTTAAAATTAAATATTAAATGTTTGTTGAAAGTTTAAAACGAGACTTGAATATTTGTATAAAGGGTCTTGACTCTCCTAAAATTTGGCTTGAATCTCCTTTTTATTCTTTCTGACTGGTTCTTTTACGTAAAGACTGAGATCCCTCTCTCATTATTCTCTGACCAATAAAAATGCTTCATTTAAAAACTCCACGAGAACCAATCAGAAGGAACTATTTCTTAATTTGCTTATTTCTAACTAACTACTTATATTTTACAAACAATTTTTTACATAATATATACAATAATCATTTTTAATGTTCAATAATTTTTTTATAATTTATTATGGTCGGAAAAGCTCTCAAATTATATTATCACTGAGGCTTGAAGTAATAAATTCGACCGATATACTTCCGAGTAACTCATACGTCACAACGTGCACCTGCTATTCTAAGCTCTTGGAGTTCGAGGAAAATTAAACATTTCAAACACGCGATGGTGTGTACAAGCACTCGTAGTTCTGATAATTTGACGTCACACAGGCACAGGTGCACTTCTAAAGTTTTGGAGTTCATGGAAACTTTTTTAACTTTTCAAACACGCGATGTTAGCAGTTGTAGTTCTGATAATTTTACGTCACACATATACACAAGTGTTATTCGTAGAAGAACTTTTTATACACTTTTGTAGATCTTTGAAAATCCTTTTATATATTTAACAGAAAAATATTTTACAAAAATTTATAATTTGTTCGTTTGTTTTATTTTACATTTAGAATTATATTTTCATTATTATTTTTTTTTAATGGTGATTTTGATTATTTTTATGTAATGTGATTACTTTTTTATTATTTATTTTGCTTTTAATCGACTTAATAACGATTTTGTTTTTGATTTAATCATCATAATACATATTCTTATTGAAATTAATATTTTCTTTAATGAATAAATTTTTTATGATAATAAAACTTCGTCTCAATATATATATATATATATATATATATATATATATATTGAGACGAAGTTTTATTATCATAAAAAATTTATTCATTAAAGAAAAGATTAATTTCAACAAGAATATGTATCATGATGATTAATTCAAAAACAAAATCGTTATTAAGTCAATTAAAAGCAAAATAAATAATAAAAAAGTAATCACATTAGGTACATAAAAATAATCAAAATCACCATTAAAAAAAAGTAAATAATAATGAAAATATAATTCTAAATGTAAAATAAAACAAACGAACAAATTATAAATTTTTGTAAAATATTTTTCTATTAAATATATAAAAGGATTTTCAAAGACCTACAAAAGTGTATAAAAAGTTCTTCTACGAATAACACCTGTGCCTGTGACGTCAAATTAACACGAATTAGAATGCTCGTAAACATCGCGTGTTTGAAATGTTTAGTTTCCATAAACTGAAAAACCTTAGAAGTGCACCTGTGCCTGTGACGTCAAATTAACACGAATTAGAATGCTTGTAAACATCGCGTGTTTGAAATGTTTAGTTTCCTCGAAGAGCTTAGAATAGCAGCTGCACGTTGTGACGTAAGAGTTACTCGGAAATGTATCGGTCGAATTTATGACTTCAAGCCTCAGTGTAAATATAATTTGAGAGCTTTTCCGACCATAATAAATTATATAAAAACTATTGAACATTAAAAATGATTATTGTATATATTATGTAAAAAAATTGTTTGTAAAATATAAGTAGTTAGTTAGAAATAAGCAAATTAAGAAAAAGCTCCTTCTGATTGGTTCTCGTGGAGTTTTTAAATGAAGCATTTTTATTGGTCAGAGAATAATGAGAGAGGGATCTCAGTCTTTACGTAAAAGAACCAGTCAGAAAGACTTTAAGAGAGTCAAGACCCTTTATACAAACATTAAAGCATCGTTTAAAAAAATTTTCAACAAACATTTAAGATTTAATTTTAAAAAACTTTCACGACTCAATACTCAAGTTTAATTTTAAAAAAGATTCAAGACTCATTTTCAAAACATTCAACAACAGTTATTATAATATTCAACTCGTAATCTACATTTTTAAAAAAGACTTTGATTAGTCATAAATTTTATTAACTTTATAAGTTAACAGTATTCGACTTTGAATCGAAAATAGGTTTGTTGAATCGAGCAGAGTAATCTTATAATATAACAGTTTCAACTGTAATTTTAATGATACAAAAGTTAGTATTAAATTAATATAAGAACCTTGACTTAGAACAATAAACAACTAAAAGGTTGTATTAACTTTCACTATTTATTCTATAAATTGCAATTACAGCTGTTTCGCTATAACTAGCATCGTCAGATTGACATATTGAAATTACATGTTTGTTTGTAACTAGCTACTTGATGTTGCTAAGTAGTTAAGGCTAGACCAAGTAAGGAAGTAATAAGACATAACAATATTAAAGCCTAGATGTTATTAGCCCTAAGGGATTATCCTGGATGTATTTCCCTCTAAGATCAGTATAACTGTGCAATGATATAGAAAAACCAGGAAAAAACTATATCCTGCTGATCTTTACAATAAGAAAGAACAGAAAGTGTCACTACAACTAATATTCCCTCAACAACCAAAAGAAATTAAAAGTTATAAAAGTATTACATATTGTGGAAATATTTCTAATACAATTTCAAAAATAATATCTTCTGCAACATCTGCAATAATTTCATTCAAATCACACAATAATGTTGGTACAAAATTGTTAAATGTAAAAACAAAATTACCTAAATTAAAAAAATCTGGTGTTTACAAAATTAATTGTCCAAAATGTAATGCTGTATATATAGGTCAAACACAAAGAAATTTTGAAATAAGATTCAATGAACATTTAAGAGCATATAGATTACAACAACCAGATAAGTCAAACTATGCCAAACACGTTCTTGAACATCCACACTCACTCATACACACTAATGACATTCAAATATTACACACCTGTGATAAAAAACAAAATTTAGATTTCCTCGAAGAACTTGAAATCAAAAGACATCTAGCAGATCAACAATATAAAGTAGTTAATGAACAAATAAATCTTGGAAGTTCACCACTATTAAACTGTTTACTTTGATTGAGTCTTCATTTTATACATAGATAAGACGTAATTATAACACAAATATATTAAGTTATTGTAAAGATCAGCAGGATATAGTTTTTTCCTGGTTTTTCTATATCATTGCACAGTTATACTGATCTTAGAGGGAAATACATCCAGGATAATCCCTTAGGGCTAATAACATCTAGGCTTTAATATTGTTATGTCTTATTACTTCCTTACTTGGTCTAGCCTTAACTACTTAGCAACATCAAGTAGCTAGTTACAAACAAACATGTAATTTCAATATGTCAATCTGACGATGCTAGTTATAGCGAAACAGCTGTATTTGCAATTTATAGAATAAATAGTGAAAGTTAATACAACCTTTTAGTTGTTTATTGTTCTGAATAACATGAATTTTCACACAGTAAGGGTTAGTACCATAAACCTTGACTTACCTTATATCAGAAATAATCCTAGTATAAAACTTTGTAACACACCACTTGTAAAAAGGGAGTCTTATCAACCAGTAAATTGTATAAACAAATCCACAAGTAAACAATAATAAATTCTACATCGTAAGAGTTTCTGTCTTTAATTAAACCATTGGAAGTTCTACATCCCACGTGTTCACCAGAAGAGAAGATAGACCACCAGTTCCAGCGACACCTACATGTGAATGGCAAACACTCGAGAGACAAAGTTAAAAAAGGTACCGTTATTTAATTTGTATTAAGTGTGCGTATAAACTGTTTTAAAGCGATAATAGTTATTAGCCGCTAGAGAGCATTTATACTACTTTATTGTAAAGATTTTTGAATTTCATTTTGATAGAAAATTTATAATTTGTTTGAGCGTAAATCTGTGATGAAACCTGTACGACCTGAGATATAATTTTTCGATTAACGATAGTGTCTATTTTCAAGAAACATTTAATTTTATTTGAGCTAGTCATCATTATACAACATATTATTTAAGGGGCTAAAAAACATTATTATTGTAGTAAAAAACTTCAACAATTGCGTCAAATCAAATAAAAACAAACCACTAATAATATCATGTCACAATTAACGTGAATTTACTAAAATAACATTCAATCATCAGAAAAAATTAAAATAATAAAACAAAAAAGAAAACATAAGAACCCAACAACAAATAAATTAATAAAATCATAATAACTTGGCGACCAACGTATCGGGCTCGATTAAAATCACAGATTTTAATAGTTTAAATAACAAAAAAATAAATTAATAAACATTACATTAAAATTTATTTAAAAATAAAAATACTAATAGATTATTGTAACTGTAATTAACATATAAAATAAATATTTCTAACATTTTATTATAAATATAAAAAGTCGAAACATAATGTCTGATAAAGAGGAAGTGAATTTTGACACCTGGAAAGTTGAAGAACTCAGGCAAGAACTTAGAAACAGGAATTTGGAAGGAACCAAACAAATTCTAATTAACAGATTAAAAAGCCAAGAACAAATAGACATAGACTACAATGCTGAAGAACCAGAAGAAAGGGGGAACAAGAAGATGAACCTCAACAAAAAGATGGTACTTTTTCACAAACTGGAGGAAATGTCACATTGGCAGATTTGATGAACATCATCCTAGCCAATTCAGAACAAATAGCGAAAAAACTAGAAGCCAACTCGGAAGAGATGACAAGAAAATTAGAAGCTAACTCTGAAGAAATGAAAAAACAAAATAGACAAAATTCTGAGGAAATAACGAGAAAATTGAATGAAATAACGGAAAAATTGGACAAGAAAGTAGAAAATCAAGAGAAAAAGATTAAAGTAATTGAGGAAAAACAAGAATTGTTAAATAAACAAGTACAAAATATAGACAAAAGAACAAGCGAAAACAATCTGAAATTAAACTCAAGAATATCAGAAATGGAAGATAACGTGAAAAGAGGAATACAAATAAATTTGGACATAGCCGAACAAGAAAACAGAAAAACAGAGAGACAATTAAGAAAAGAAATAGAAGAAAAATTAAATACAAATGTAAACGTGGGAAACAGTGAAGAAATCAAGAAATTAAAGGAGGAACTCGAAAATAAAATAAAACAAGTGAATCAAAATATTTCTGAATTATCAGACAATCGCGTAACACCTGACTTGGGTTTTCAAATTCTAAATATAGGGGGGAAGTTTGAAGAAAGTTCGAAATTTTGTGGAGATTATAGGAAGATCCATCCTATAAATTATTTACATTCAATTAAAAATAAATACTATAAAATTAAAAATTTACAAGACTTTAAAGAATTTATCAGATCAAGTTTAACAGGCAATGCACTATTATGGTGGAATTGTGAAGAAATGTTTGTAGATTCATTTGAAACCTTTGAAAAAGTATTTCTAGATACTTTCTGGTCAGAATTACAACAGAGTAAAGTCAGGGAAAGATTGTATTTTGGCAAATTTGATAATACAAAGAATAATCTATCCAACTATGTTTTACAACTCTATGCTACTTGTCAATATTTAACTCTTCCTATACCAGAAGCAGAAATTGTAATGTTTTTATCAAGACATTTTAAACCTGAAATATCTGAGATAATTGCAGTATAAAATATTAATAAATTTGATCATTTAATAACATATTTGCAGAGAATTGAAAGAAATTTAATAGTATCAACAATCAGAATAGAGATAATGTAAGAAACTTTAATAACAATGATAGAAGTTTTAATAGGCAAAGTAACAATAACAATTTTAACAGACAAAATAATAATAATAATAATTTTAACAATAACTACAATAATCAAAACAGAAATCAAAATAATGAAAATAGGAACAATTACAATAATAATAGAAATTACAATAATAATCAGAACACTAGAAATTTTAACAATAATTATAATAATGAAAATTTTAATAGATTTGAACAAAATAACAATAATCGAGCAAATACAAACAATAATAATAGACAAGTAAATGCAATTAATACGAGTAACAGTAATGAAGGGATAAATGAGACAAATAATACACCGAGAGACATTGCACGTTCAGGTAGTAGAACTCCTAGGGCCAGATCTCCAGTAGATGATGCCCAAACCACAAATTTTCAATAGGGGTGCACATTGTAAATAGCGCTATATGTGACTTTGTACACCCACGTGAATTTTTAATGGACAAGGATAATCTGCATCTAGAAAATAAAGAAATAGAATTAGTATTAATTAAAGCAAATATTGATAACAATTTATTAAGCATTATAATAGATACAGGGTCTACAGTTTCTTTAATATCAGAAAATACAGTAAATAAAATCTCAATGTTAAAAAACAATATAATCAATATTCCAAAAGTAAATTTTACAGGGATAAATGATAAAAGTTTAGGATATTCTAATAAAACAGTTTTTGCTTCTTTGAATATAAATAATGTAAAATTAAATGTTCAGTTATTGATAGTCAATAAATTAAAATATGATATATTATTGGGTAACGATGAATTATCAAATAATAAAATTATAATAAATTATATCAAAAATGCAGTAATATTTGGGGATAATGAAATAAAATTTGAGGTAATAAATGATTTAAAATTAACTGGTAATTATAATATAATTAGTATATTCGACGAGTCATTAGAAAATAGTAATAAAAATTTCTGCCAAGAAAAAATAAGTGAAATTTGTGAATCTAATTGCAATTTAATGGTACAAGGGTGCCGAAATATATTTAGTAATGTGGCCATAGATGCCGAATTAAATTTAAATAAAAATGGAAATGATAATCATTTGGAAAGGGTCTTAGATACCAAAAATAAATTAAACTACGATTATGATGAAAGGGCAATTGATGCCGATGATAGGGTTAATGAAAAGAATTTAGAGGTGATGATAAATTGCAACAAAGGATGAAAAAAATGAAGTTATAAAATTGGTAGAAAGATATAAAAGTTTAATTAATGATGAATCTAGAGTAGCTAAAAAATTATTCCCAAAGTATTAAAGTTAAAAAAATAGAGAGTTTTAGTCAAAAAAGTTATCCAATTCCCTATAAATATCAAGAAGCGGTAGACAAACATTTAAAGTTACTGTTGGCAGATGGAATTATAGGTTATAGTACTACACCCATTAATCCTATGGTAGTGGTTAAGAAAAAAGATGAAACGATGCGTTTATGTTTAAAAAAGTAGAAAATAAATTCTAATGTTTCCTAACACAAAAATTTCACGTGGCGTGTTTCATGTAAGTTCACTCAAGTAATATATTTAGTAGTTAAGTGTAAATAAATATGTAAATAAAATAAAATAGGATATAGTTGAAGTTAAAATAGAAAATGGAAACTTATAAAAATTTATCCGTCGATAAATTTATTACAAGTTTGGGGGGAAGTTGAGACGAAGTTTTATTATCATAAAAAATTTATTCATTAAAGAAAAAATTAATTTCAACAAGAATATGTATTATGATGATTAATTCAAAAACAAAATCGTTATTAAGTCAATTAAAAGCAAAATAAATAATAAAAAAGTAATCACATTAGGTACATAAAAATAATCAAAATCACCATTAAAAAAAAGTAAATAATAATGAAAATATAATTCTAAATGTAAAATAAAACAAACGAACAAATTATAAGCTTTTGTAAAATATTTTTCTCTTAAATATATAAAAGGATTTTCAAAGACCTACAAAAGTGTATAAAAAGTTCTTCTACGAATAACACCTGTGCCTGTGACGTCAAATTAACACGAATTAGAATGCTCGTAAACATCGCGTGTTTGAAATGTTTAGTTTCCATAAACTGAAAAACCTTAGAAGTGCACCTGTGCCTGTGACGTCAAATTAACACGAATTAGAATGCTCGTAAACATCGCGTGTTTGAAATGTTTAGTTTCCTCGAACTCCAAGAGCTTAGAATAGCAGCTGCACGTTGTGACGTAAGAGTTACTCGGAAATGTATCGGTCGAATTTATGACTTCAAGCCTCAGTGTAAATATAATTTGAGAGCTTTTCCGACCATTCTATTCTATTCTTCTGGGGTGCGTTTCATGCATGTACTGGAGCTCTAGGCTCATTGTACCCCCCTGAAGTAATCATACCAGGTTCGTTTCCTTCATGTATTCTAGAATGTCCCTGATATTCGCTTTCACGATTTCCTCTGGCTCAGGAAACTGAATGCCAAAGTGTCTCTGTCTAAGCCACTTAAGGCTCGGACAGTGACATATTACGTGAAGAGGAGTTTCGTCTTCCTCACCACATTTTCTGCATAATGGGTCCTCAGCGAGTCCTATTATGTTCATGTGTTTTCGGAGATGGCAGTGTCCTGTAAGCAGTCCCACTGCCTTTCTCAATTGGGTTCTACTTAGGCTGAGTAGTTCTGTAGTTTTCTCCCTGGATGGACCTGTTATGAATAATCTGGATTGCCTAAGTCCAGGCAGTTCCATCCAGAGTTTCTTATGTTGTTCCCTTAGTCGTTCCTCTATTGTTTCCCTTAAATGTTGGTATGAGACCCCACATGTGGGAAGAGGTCCGATCAGGGTTCCTTCTGAAGCCTCCCTGGCTAGGAGGTCAGCTTTTTCATTTCCAAGAATCCCTGTGTGTCCTGGTACCCATTCAAGGATAACCTTGTGGCGTTTTGCCAGTTCAGCTACAGTTCCTTGGCAGTGCTTCACTGTTCGTGACGCAGTGTGCACGCTCTCTATTGCTTTGAGAGCTGCTTGGCTATCACTTCTGATCCTGACAGTCCTGTTAGGGACTGTCTCGCTCAGGATGATTTCCGAGCATGTATTGATGGCAACCACTTCAGCTTGCAGGATAGTCTCTACTGAACCCAGGTTGAGACTATACGTCTTCCCTGTATTTTCATTGTAGATTCCAATCCCAGTGCTGGTGCTTGTTTTGGATCCGTCTGTGTACCAAACGGATTCATGTTGTTTCCTAATCTTGGTACGAGCCTCGTCCCTATCCGGAATGTGAACCGTATATGGTTTGGAAAGGTCGTAGCAGATAGGTGTTCTATCTGAGGGCATGCTCAGTAATTGATTATGTTCAATCTCTTTCGAGATTGTGGAATGGTACCTAGGGATCGCCCTGCCCCATTCGTTGTTTATTTTCAGCCTGTAAGCAGCTGCCAGTGCTTCCCTTTCCACAATAAGATGTAGTGGAGAAAGTCCCAGCATAGCTTCCAGGGCCGCCGTGGGCGTTGTTCTCATCGCCCCGGTTATGGCTAGACAGGCTACTCTCTGTACCCTGCCTAGCTGTCTAGATGCTACTGAGCATCTCGCTTTATGCCACCACACAACAGAACAATAGGTTATGATAGGTGCCACCACCCTCGTATAAAGCCAGTGCATCATACTGGGTTTAAGCCCCCACGTATTGCCCACAGCTCTTCTGCATGCCCAGAGAGCTCTTAGGCCTTTATCTGTTGTGTTTCTAATGTGGTTGGAAAGGGTTAGTTTGCTATCTAGGGTTACCCCTAGGTATTTGACTTCCCCTTTAAACTTTAGCGTTTGGCCCCACATACGAAGTTCCCTCAAGTCAAGGTTCCTTCTGAGGGTGAACGCTATCACGGAGGTTTTTGCCGGATTAGTTGACAATCCCTCTTGTCTGCACCATTTTTCGGTAATCCTCAGTGCCAGCTGCATTCTCTCGGACACAGTGGCCCCGAATCTACCGTTTACAACTATGCTGACGTCATCAGCAAAGGCTTGGGCATAGATACCCTCGTCATTGAGTCTACAAAGAAGCTCGTCAACCACCAGGTTCCACAGAAGAGGAGATAACACCCCTCCTTGCGGACACCCCTTAGTGGCTGAGACCATCCTCGTCTCCCCAAAGAGCGTACCTATTATTGTTCTTTCCCGTAACATATTACCAGTCCATCTTACAATGTCCTGTTCTATGCCACGGTTCTGCATGGCCCTAAGTATGGAATCGAAGGAGGCAACATTAAATGCCCCTTCAATATCCAGAAACGTACCTAGGGCTATCTCTTTATTTAAGAGTGCCTGCTCCGCTTTCAGGAGCAGCTTGTGTACCGCGACTTCGCTGGACACCCCACTCTTATACGCAAACTGGTTTCGATGCAGAGGTTTTACCCTCAAAGCACCGTCCCGTAGGTACCTGTCCACCAGTTTTTCCAAAGTTTTAAGAAAAAAGAAGGTCAGGCTGATAGGTCTGAAGGAGCCCGTCTCAGCATACGTGGCCTTACCAGGCTTCGGTATGAAGACTACTCTTCCAGACCTCCAGTTCATAGGGATATAGCTCAGTGCCAAGCTAGCCCTGAGTAGTCGGCACATTGGTCCCTCGATGATTTCCCTGCCCTGTTGCAACAGTGCCGGTAAGATACCGTCTGGTCCCGCGGCTTTGTATGGGTGAAAGGATTTTATCGCCCATGCAAGTCTGGTTCTGTTCACGATTTTGTTGGCAAGGGCCCAGCTGTCCTTGGATGCCCTCCTACGGAGTGCCCCTGAACAGATGTGCCCCTGCTCCGTGACAGGTTCACATCCCGGGAAGTGTGATTTTAGAAGAAGATCTAAAGTCTCCTCACCGGTCGTTGTGTATTTCCCTTTTTCATTCTTCAGAGATCCTACCCTACCCATGGTGTCCCTCTGGAGAGTTTTTCTCAGCTTGGAGCATTCTGGAAGGCTGTCAATGTCCTCACAGAATTTTCTCCAAGAGTTTTCTTTGGCTTTGCGAATCGCATAACCATATTCTCTCCTTTTAGCCTTATAGGCTTCCCAGCCATTTGTTCTTTTGGCCAGGTTGAAGAGTCTTCTCACTTCTGTCCTGAGACTCGAGAGGTCTTTGGTCCACCATACAGTGTCCCTATTAGCCCTCTTCCTTTTCTCTGGGCAGTTTCTGTTATAGGCCTCCATAAGACCTCCAGTCAGTTGTTCTGAGAGGAAGTCTATTTCAGCCTCATTCTTTGGGGCTGGGAGGCATTCGCTTAGACCCTGCTCAAGGTGCTCCCTGAAGGAGTCCCAATCACAGGTTCTAGGGTTGCGATATGTGACCTCCTCCTTCCCCGTTTCACAGGTTAGGTTGTAGAGGACATGCCTATGGTCGGACATAGACATCTCCCTAGAGACATGCCATCCGTCCACCCACCTGCACACCTCTCTTGTACCTACTGTGATATCAATGACCTCCTCCCGCGATTCAATCACAAAAGTGGGGTCATTCCCAACGTTAGCCACTTCTAGATTATTGCAAGCAATGTATTCCAGAAGTGACTCCCCTCTTGAGTTAATGTCTGTGCTCCCCCATATGATATGGTGAGCATTGGCGTCGCACCCCAGAAGAAGTTCGATCCCTTTGTCCCTACAGTGTGTAACCAGTTCTCTCACCTCTTTGGAAGGAGGGGGACCTGATTGGTCGTACGGTAGGTATGCCGAGCCAATAACAATCTGCCTCGACATATTATTTCTTTTAATCTTGTCTGTAATTGCCACTAGGTCTCCTGTGCACAGGTCCCATTGTGGAAAAACATCAAGATTTCTCTTGGCTACTATACATGCCCGAGGGTGGCCATTCGTCGAATAGGTCAAGTCGTAGCCTCCCGCGCATGGTAGCCCTTTGACCGCTCTCCCAACGACATAGGGTTCCTGCACAAGAGCAAGATCTATGTCTTGTTTGAGTAGACATCTCTGTAGTACAGCCGTGGCTGCCTTACAGTGATGTATATTTGCTTGTATTATTTTTACCACCTTTTCAGGTGGTGTTCGCCCGTCCGGTTTGGGCCTCTTCTGAGTCCCTGCCGGTCTCGGTTTTATGGGCTTCTCAGCCCTCTCGCCTCTTCCGCTGGTTCCTTGCCCCTCGATTGAGGTGCCGGACCCTAACGGAGTTGGTGTCAATACCGGAGCTGGCTGTCCCTCTACGGTTCCACCATCTCCGGTAAGAAGTCTTCGGGCGCGCCCCATCTTTCGACGGTGCGCTCCCGATCTTTTCGTCTTTTGTATGGTATCCATATCTGGTCCCACGAGCAGCTAGGGAAGGGGTGGTCGTCCTTGACAGAGCCCCGCATGCCAGGGGAAGGCTAAATACAATGGGGTTTCGCCCGGTGCCCCAAGGTGACTACCAGTCGCTGCTGATCTTCTGTTCAGCCACGCATCCCCTTGGCCTGGTGTCCCACCGTGAGATTCAGGTTTTTATTGAGGTTGTCTCCTCTTGGTCCAGGTTGTTAAGCCCAGACCCCCGTAACCCTATCCGCGAGACATGGTTACTGGTTTTTCGGTTCGGTCAATGGACCTCGCCGGCATCGTGTACCCCTGTGCAATCCCTTAGCCACGACACGACAGCTGGGAAGGGGTGGTTGGTCCGCGGTGCGACCTTAGGTACGACTCGTCCGACAATCTTGCGGGTTTTACACCGCTCATGCAAGACTCGCCGTCCGTATAGTACGCACAACCCCAGTGTTGCATCTAGCCTGCCATGTTGCAGTGTTAGCTGCTCAAGCAGACCAGATACTTTTCTGGGGGGCCCCTATCCGCCACCTGGGGACGCGCCCGATAGGCTCCAAACCCACGGGCTCCGACCATAATAAATTATATAAAAACTATTGAACATTAAAAATGATTATTGTATATATTATGTAAAAAAATTGTTTGTAAAATATAAGTAGTTAGTTAGAAATAAGCAAATTAAGAAATAGCTCCTTCTGATTGGTTCTCGTGGAGTTTTTAAATGAAGCATTTTTATTGGTCAGAGAATAATGAGAGAGGGATCTCAGTCTTTACGTAAAAGAACCAGTCAGAAAGAATAAAGAGAGAGTCAAGCCAAATTTTAAGAGAGTCAAGACCCTTTATACAAACATTAAAGCATCGTTTAAAAAAATTTTCAACAAACATTTAAGATTTAATTTTAAAAAACTTTCACGACTCAATACTCAAGTTTAATTTTAAAAAAGATTCAAGACTCATTTTCAAAACATTCAACAACAGTTATTATAATATTCAACTCGTAATCTACATTTTTAAAAAAGACTTTGATTAGTCATAAATTTTATTAACTTTATAAGTTAACAGTATTCGACTTTGAATCGAAAATAGGTTTGTTGAATCGAGCAGAGTAATCTTATAATATAACAGTTTCAACTGTAATTTTAATGATACAAAAGTTAGTATTAAATTAATATAAGAAGCTTGACTTAAAAAAAAAAACAAAGATTAATGGAAAAAACAACAAAAAACATTAATGTCTGTCTTAAAATATATTAAAAATATTCATTTATTCATTTACAATGTATATATATATATATATATATATATATATATATATTTTAATTATATTGTATTATTTTATTGTATATTTTTTGTATTTGTAAGAAAATTTTAAGTTGGAAATTATTTTATTGTGTAATGTATCGATATTATATTTAGTACATAAATATGTTATGTAGAACTTAGTAGAAACTTCGCGAAAATTAATTATATAATGTGTAAAAAAAGGACAGATAAAATGTAAATAGGAGACAGATATATTTTACTATATTTTTATTCTGGAATGATCGATGATAGACTAAGTAAGAATGTCTTGTCATAAATAGGAAAGAAAGAGATACACATATTTTCCCAGAAATGACTAATCTCTAGAACTAAAAAACGAAGCTTCTAGAAGTTTGAAACCTATAAAAGACTGAACAGAGGTCGTTAAGAGTAAGTTTATTATTGGAAGTCAAACAAAAAAGATCAGTGAGTGTAAACAGTCAGTTAAAAAATGAACAAACAGTTTTTAAAAAGTAGTTATAATAAAGTGACGTTAAAAATACAAAGTAAAACAATTATAAAGTAAAACCAAGTGCCAAAAGTGACATTAAAAACTAATCAAAAGGTGAAATTAAAACATTTTCGGTTGATGTAAAAAAGAAGAGTACTTACTATTATTAATACAACTAAAGGAACTATAATCCATCAACACTAAAATTTGAGGAACAAACAAAGAACAATAATTACACAAGAAACTAATCATCTAACAACACTTCAGTTTACCAAAATCGCAAATACCACGTATCACTTCGTTCGTCTCCGTTTTTCATAGATTAACTACAGATTTTTCCACCAATCAGGAAACAGGACTTTACATATCAAGGTCAGATAAAATTGTAAACTTTTAAAAATTTTTTGTAGTAGTTAGTTGAATTTTATTATTTAAAAAAACAAAGGAATTTACTTGGTATTTAATAATTAGTGTATTTGATAATCTTACTTGCTATTACATAAATAATATTAGTTAATTTAACATAATTCAACATCAAGTAAGTTCTTTTATAATTACTAAAAGCCTTTCTTTTTAATATTTTTTCTAATTAGTTTCATTATTAAACTTTCAACATTACTGTTTTAATTTAACTATTTTATAATAAATTTATAATTATAATTAATCAATTTTATTCAAATACCTTCTACCTAATAACCCAATAGAAACTAGCATAACCAAACACCCCCTGAGAAAAAGATCTTGTTGCTATTAGTACATTTAAATAAGTAATATCAATCTAATAAATAAATCAATCAAATCAATAAACTTTCTCTCAAATCATAATATTGCATTACAATATATATATATATATATATTGTTATGTTTAGATATTCTATAATAGTATAATATCAACAGAAGTTGTTTAATTAACTTAATCAAATAATTTTAATTATATTGTATTATTTTATTGTATATTTTTTGTATTTGTAAGAGAATTTTAAGTTAGAGATTATTTTATTATGTACTGTATCAATATTATATTTAGTACATAAATATGTTATTTAGAACTTAATAGAAACTTCGCGAAAATTGATTATATAATGTGTAAAAAAAGGACAGATAATGTGTAAAAAGGAGACAGATGTATTTTACTATATTTTTATTCTGGAATGATCGATGATAGACTAAGTAAGAATGTCTTGTCATAAATAGGAAAGAAAGAGATACACATATTTTCCCTAGAACAAAAAAAAAACGAAGCTTCTAGAAGTTTGAAACCTATAAAAGACTGAACAGAGGTCGTTAGGGAGGGAGTTTATTATTGGAAGTCAAACAGAGAAGATCAGTGAGTGTGAACAGTCAGTTAAAAAGTGAACAAACAGTTTTTAAAGTAGTCATAATAAAGTGACGTTAAAAATACAAAGTAAAACAATTATAAAGTAAAAAGTGACATTAAAAACTAATCAAAAAGTGAAATTAAAACATTTTCGGTTGATAAAAAAGAAGTATATAAGAGTACTTACTATTAATAGTACAATTAAAGGAACTGTAATCCACACTAAACCATATTAGTTTGGAGGAAAAAAGAACGATAATATCACTCAAGAAACCAAACGTCTTACAAGACGACATTTTACCAGATTCGCAAATTACACGTATCACTTCGTTCGTCTCCGTTTTTCATAGATCAACTACAGATTTTTCCACCAATCAGGAAACAGGACTTTACATATCAAGGTCAGATAAAAATGTAATTTTTTAAAAAATTTTGTAGTAGTTAGTTGAATTTTATAATTTAAAAAACAAAGGAATTTACTTGATATTTAATAATTAGTGTATTTGATAATCTTACTTGCCATTACATAAACAACATTGGTTAGTTTAACTTAATTCACATCAAGTAAGTTCTTTTATAATTACTAAAGGCCTTTCTTTTTAATATTTTTTCTAATTAGTTTCATTATTAAACTTTTAACATTACTGTTTTAATTTAACTATTTCATAATAAATTTATAATTATAATAAATCAATTTTATTTAAATACCTTCTACCTAATAATCCAATAGAAACTTGCATAACCAAAACCCCTGAGAAAAAGATCTTGTTGCAATATTACATTTAAATAATAATAAAATATATTAATCAATTAAGTTTATAAATAAATAAATCAATAAATAATCTCTCAAATCATAATACTCATTACACTATATATATATATATATATATATATATATATATATATATATATATATATATATATATATATATATATATATATATATATATATATATATTTCATTACAATATATATATATTTCGACTTATAAAGTCATCATCTGGTTAATTCTAAAAACATTTGATATAAATAAATAAACAATTAAAAACAGCTACATGTAAAATACGAAATTTGTTTAAAATAGTTAAAATTTAAAGTCAATACCATAAAATTGAAAAACTATAAAAATTATTACCTCATATTGCATCTTTTTTAAAATAAGTGTTGTTAAATCAATAACATTCTACATTGTAAATGAATAAATGAATATTTTTAATATATTTTAAGAAAGACATTAATGTTTTTTGTTGTTTTTTCCATTAATCTTTAGTTTTTTTTTTATTTTGATTAATATACAGTTAAATTTTAGTAGATATTAAACTTTTATTATAGTTAAGTGCAAATGATCCGAGCAAACATTACTTTTTTAAAATCCCGCAAAAAATTGCAACTGTTGCCAATTTAGTAATGGAATACGTTGAGGAGTTATCCATTCATTAAGTTTTAAACCAAATTTCTTTAAAAGATATGTAGATGATATTATAACATGTGTTCCAATAGATAAAATAGATGAAATTTTAAATAAATTTAATAGTTTTAACTCTAGACTAAAATTTACACTAGAAAAAGAAGTAGAAAATACAATTAACTTTTTAGATGTTTCTTTATCTTACAATAATAATGGTAAGATTTTTACAAATTGGTACTCAAAACCATTTTCTTCCCACAGATATAGTAGTATTTTTGCGGGAATGAATTAAATAAAAAAAAAAAAAAAAAATTCATTCCCGCAAAAATACTACCACCATTTGTATTTATTCCTGGGTAACGGTTTGTCACGCAGGTGGTTATATCTGCCTCCGTGGCGATGTTGGAATTTTGCCGACAATCAATCGGTAATTCCAGTTGAAGCCACAAATGTGCGGTTGGCCCTTGTGTTGACTCCGTTTGTGTTGATTTATATTTGTTTTCCATCATTCAGTGTTTTTTTGGTATTATTCTCCTTAGCTATGCCGTACTGATGAAGTCTAAGGAGACAGAAACACGTGTCTACGGCTGCATTAGCGGGCTTAACCCAATATCTCCATTTTTTTTATATATATATATATATATATACAATATCGGAAATTAGTATAAATTAGTAACGGATACCTCCCAAAGTATATACTTTTGGAAAGAAATCAGTATTTTAAAAATTATATATACATCAACGAATTCCGGGACAAAAATATTTTTTTACATTTTACAAGGTGGTCCAACGAAAACTTAACACTCCGATTTTCCGACTTTAAAATGAAAATGTGGAAAATCATTCGGACCCGTCAATTTCTAATTCGAAGGGGAAATACCTTTCCGCTCTTTGCATCTTCTTCAACCTCGTACCGAGGGGTGAGGGGTGTTGCGGTATTTCATTTTGAAGATCTTATCCAGTACTATCTATCTGATCCTGAAATCCCAAAGCCTTGATATCTTATTTTTCGAATGTTGGCCTTATACAATTAATATTTTGAAAATTAAAATGTTTCTTGTAATATATTAAATCGATATTGAATGTATTTTACATTATCTCTATATTTAACAACAAAATACTTAAAGCAAGAAATTTTCTATAACTTTTAAGTAGGAGAAAGGTACCCATGTAAAATGATAGAAGTAATTTTATTTTCCTAACTAATTTATTTATGAATATCTTTGCGACAACATTGGTCCAGTTAAAACTTACACATATCTGTTTTAATCAGTTTAAACATTTTTTTTTCGTCACGACGTATATTCTAAATTAATGGCTACCACTTTCATAAGAAGTTTTATGAAATCGGGAGATATGTAATATTTACTCTGATAAAGCCGTTAGTCAGTATTGTAAATAACTGTAAAAAATAAACTACTATTAATGTTCATAATTTCAAAAAAATGAACCCTAATAAAATAATTTGTAGAAAATATTCTTACCAATTTTTTTATCATTTGATTCTGATTGACTGACTGAATAAGTTTATGGTTGCTGTTACCCGACTAATGTATACCATAAATTTCACGTTACAGCTAATAGGTAATTGGGTTTTTATTGATCCTTGGAACGTTTGTTGTGTAATATCTCAACTATGATATTCAGAACATAGATACACATAAAGACCTATTAGATAAAAATCCCGGTATTATTTGTTTTGGATACAAAAATGTTGTTTATTAAAAATTTATTGCACTAACCCTTACTCTGTTGAAGTCCATCTTAATAAGAACATTCAAAAATATAACTTTTTGAACAAAAGCTTTAACGTTTATTTACAAAATCCTTTTAAAATACAATAATGACAGCCGTTTTGCTATAAAGCATCATAAGATTGATGATAATTGATTATGATGATTGGTAACTTCGATATTTTTCGAAATATCGAAATTTTTTTTTTAAAAGTTATATTTTTGTTCTTATTATGTTATTTATTAATTTCTTATAAACATTTTTGTTCAAAAAAGGTACTTTTTTAGTTTTTTCATTACAGTGAGAAAAGTAGAGCAATGCGTCATTTCTGTCATCACTGGATTCTAGACCTGGGCGATAAATGGAATTGTTATCGTTTATCGATAACTAAAATTTATCGATAAATTATAAATTTATCGATAATTATCGATAAACTTATCGTTAACTATCAATAAACATCGATAACCATCGATAACTATCGATTACTATCGATAATTATCTATAAGTTATCAGCCGGCGATGGTTAACGAGTTGCGACGAGGAAAGACGAATCGCTGTTTTTCTTGAGAATACCTACATTTTTATTCTGATAATTTGTGCGTTTATTATTATCAATATTATAAATATTTATTATAAGACTTATTAGTTAGTATAAAGTTAGGATTTATTTTAAATATTATAATAACTCCCTCGTAACTGATGGACGGAATATACAGCGAAACGATATCGCCAAATCGATTTTATCGTTTTGAAGCTAGGAGCCTTTTTCTCACTCGTTTCTTAATTAAATAGTTCGCTATTTTGAATACATAAATAAGAATAAATGCATTTTATGTGTATAGTCACAACAAAAAAGTTTACGCAAAAGAAGTAAATTTTGACGAGAAGAGGATTATTTTTATTATTGTTTTTTACTATAACGAACCTCATTAATGCAAGCAACTCCTTTTTCCTCCTTGCTGATATGTTACCCTATATTTCAATTGTAAATAAAGTTTTTGGTAACGTCTTTGAAGTATCAGCACTAATTATGTGTTCCATTTTTAATGAAAACCTGAAAGACAGTCTTCTACAAACTGTCATATTGATGAGTGAAAAAACATGTATTTTTTAAAGGCAATTTGAATTATTCTTAAAAAAAGATTAGAAGTTTCGCACGACTGTGTAGTTGTAAATATTTCTATAGCTACGTTATCCGACGGCTACTGCGAGATTGTCTTATTTGGTAAGGTTTACCCCAACATTTATTAAAAAAGTCCTTTATACCTAAATCTCTCTTAGAACCACGACAAACTCGTATTATTATTAATTCTAGCAATTCCTTTTTCCTATGTTACCCTGTATTTCTAATGGAAAATGTCTTATTTGAAATATCAAGTTATTTTGTGTTCCATTTTTAATGAAAACCTAAAATCAAAAGATTATATACTTTATATTATAGCGAGAGGTTTAATATTCTCATTATGATTTTTTAAAGTATGAATATTTGTTGTTAAATTTAAAATAAATAGTTTACTCGCCAAAGGCCTTTATTTTAGATTTAACTGATATAGGTAAGAGAAAGAAAGACTGAGTGCTCGAGATTTTTTGTTGCTAAAAAAGTTTATCCTATAGTCACGAATGTTTTCCCATGCAGGTGTAACCGAAAGTCTCGCCATTAAAGGTCACCAAAAATCGAAAATGTAACGTTAACCGTTTCTATTAAATATTCCTTGGCTAATAATAGTAGTTAAGGATCTGTTACAGCATTCCAATTCATTATTTTATTTATTCGACACGAAATAGATACTTATCTAAGTACTTTTGTTATTAAACAATACTTAAAAATTGTTTTTATTTCTTATTAACCCTTTAATAAGAAAATAAAATGAGCAAACCAGTTGTTGAACTCGCCAGTGGTTTGAATAAAATTGAAGTATCAAACTAAACAATTAATAGAAACAAAAGCAATAATAATTTAGTAAGAATAAGTAATAAACAATTGTTTTTAATTAGAAAAATAAATAATTTATATAAAGTATTAAATACGTAATTCAATCTGTTCAGGATAGAGATATGGGATTAAAAGTTGTTTGTTTTTCGTACCACCACACCAGTGGATGTAACTAATTATTATGTTTAAAAATGTAAGTTACTTAAATACCACGATGATTTTTAAATTATTTTTTTAAGTTCTTTAGGAAAATTAAATAAGTAAAGTACAATCTCTCTTGTTATCAAATTTATAGCAAATAATAATTAAATAAAGAAGTCGATGATTATTTTAAATCGACTTTTCTGTCTTCATATTCAAAATTTTTTTATGCCAACTTATTGAATATAACTGCTCTTCTATGTTTACAAAATACAAAAAAGAATAAAATAAGATAAACATTAAACTCCGTTATGAAAATTTGTGAAAACTTAACATAACGGTACTGGTGGTTACAGTCACGTTTTTCTGTTTTTTTTTTGTTTAAAAATAGGAACTATACAGGGCAAATGAAAATATTTAATTTTAATGTTTGTAAATATAGTCCGTATTCTACAAACTGTCATATTAATCAGTGACAGGCCAAACATGTATTTTTTAAATGCAATTCGAATCATTCTTAAAAAACGATATCGGTGAGAAGCTCCTAACTCCTACCGTAGACCTACGACAACAAACACATTTGGCAACAGCGCATAAAAATCCACTCTACTTCAAACTCAACCACCAAGTTGTAATTAAAATTAATTTAAACGAAAACAAAAATATAAAATGTACCAAAATATTATTTAAATACTAACGTATACGTAAAAAATGTAGTGTGCTAAAAATTAATTATAAGTGAATTTTTAACGCAAATTCGTATACTTCCTTTGGAGCTGGTGGGTAAATGAAGATGTCCATGAATAAAATTTTGCACAGCGGTAGAAAAAATAATTCTTTCATTTGGTATGTTCAAAACATTCCGAGTGGGCTAAAAATGAATAATAAGTGAATTTTTTACGAATTGTATTTCAGAATTAAATTAAACTGTAGAATTTTTTATACACCTCAGTGAATGTGATAATGATTGAATAAATGAAATTTCCTGCAAAGAAGCATATCGTCTCTCGTTCCTACTTTATTCCCTTTCTGCCTGTTACAAGTCGGGAACGGTCTGAAGCCGGGCGGTATATTTTAAAAATTATAATACAATAAAATTATTCGTCCTTGACTAGTAGAACTGTTGCTATTTTAAATGATTCGCCTGTATTTGGTGTGTAAAAATTAGTTTGCGAGACCTTAAACTTTAAATGCCTAACCTTGATTATTGGAAACAAGACTGAAAGGATAAAAGTTTAAAATTTTTATCGACATACATAGTTTTGTTTTAACCTGTAAAATTTAATTTTATTGAAATCGATTTTTGAGTAAAATTAAATTAATTTTTGTATATATTTTGTTATTACTCGATTATTAAGCTTTTTTCTCCTTAATCTCCTTAAGTTATTTTTTCATAAAAGAAATGTTTTTAAAATAAAACTTTCTTTCGAGATCAAGATTAGGAGTCTCGGTCCATCAGTCTCGGTCTCCAAACAAATTTTTATGTCTTGGTCTCGATTTTCCAGACCGAGTCCAGTCTCGCGAACCCCTAGTGAAAATGGATTTTTCCTGTCCAAGAAACAAACTAGAGTATTCAGCGGTGCAATTAATAGAACTTTTTTGGAAATAGCGAAAAAGCATTACTATATTTTTATTTAAATAAAAAAAATTATATTTTAGATTAAGTAAAAAATAAATATCTCAACATAAAAGTTTTATAATCTTTTTTTATATAGAATTCAAGAAGTGATACTACTAAGAGCTACTAAAATAGAAGTAACAAATAAAGTACAGTAAAGATTTAATTGCACAATTTTCATTTATTTTCAATCATTGTCACATTCACACAAGTATGTAAAGTATTCCACAGTTTTATTTAATACAGAAATACAATTCATTGCATAGAGAATATGTCCTTACGATAGATGAATTTAAATAAAATTTACGTTTTTAGAAGGGTAGTACACACGTAGCACGTATTAAATTCTCCTATTTTTTAGCGGTACATGAGTTGGAATGTGGTTGTACTATCGTTTTAGAAGACGTATGGTTGGTTTATGTTTTAGACTAGATAAAGGCAATTGATTTTTAAAAACGTTTTAATTTTTATCCCTACATAAAAATTCACAATTATAATTTTTTAACTGAACGGGTTAAATAAAAGATTTTAGAACAATACTATATAAAGAATTATCCTTATTGAAATTTATTGTACTAACCCTTATTGTGTGGAAGTCCATCTTAATATTAACATTAAAAAATAAAACGTTTTTTTATTTAAAAATAGCTTTTTAAATACTACATTTAGCGAAACAGCTGTCATTGTATTTAAAAAACTGTTTTGAAATCACTTTTATTTAGGGATAAAATTAAAAAGGTTTTAAAAATCAATTATTTTTAGTTAGTTTAAAAAATAAACCAATTCCACGTTTTCTAAACTAGGTACAACCGCATTCTAACGCCTGTATACTTGAAAAGATAAAACATAGGAGAATTAAACACGTGCATAAGAAGTGTATACGCGTACGTACTACCCCTTTGAAAACATGTAAATATTATGATTTATCGTAATTAGGATGTTTTCTACGCAATGGATATTTTTGAATTAAATAAAACTGTAGAATATGTCATACACTTCAGTGAATGTGACAATAAATGAATAAATATAATTTGTGCAATAAAAACGTTACATTATCTATTAGTTTTATTTTAGATTTGCTCCTTTCGTACCTACAAAGAAGCACATCGTCTCTCGTTGCTACTTGGTCGGAAACGGTCTGAGGTCGGGCCGTAAAATAAAAATTATAATACAATAAAATTATTAGTCCTAGTCCAGTAAAAATAGGCAAAAACTAATATTTTATTTGCGTTGATTTGCATGTATTTGGGTATTTAAAAATGGATTTTTCCTATCCAAGAAACAAACTATAGAGGATTCATCATTACTATATTTTTATTTAAATAAAAAAAAAACGTTCCATATTTCAAGTTAAGTAAAAAATGAATATTTCAACATACAATTTTTACAATCTTTTTTCATGTGGTTTTATATAGAATTCAATAAATGATACTGTTAAGAACTCAACTATATTAAAAAATTGTTTTATTACAATTATATTTATCATTGCTTTTTACAACAAAGTAAAAGTAAAGGTAAAAGGATAGGTCAAATTACACAAGTAGATATAGTATGAATGCAGAACTGAAGACACTACCTCTTAGGTAATGTGGAAACGAGGATGCTAATTGTAAGTTATTGCACAAATTTTATTAAGATCCATTTCTTACCTTCTGTTTAGGATCCAGATTGGGAAGAACTAGTTAGAACTATCCCTAAATGGAAGATAGTATTTGCAAGACTGAGGTGTCCTGTGATTTTTATCTTGACTGTTAACAAGCAATGTACCTACCTTTTTTAAAATATAAACACAATTACTTTGTTGTAAAAAACCAATCATAAATATAATTGTAACAAAAACAATTTTTAATATACCAATCTATTCCTTAATTTCTTACTTTAAAAAAAAACTTTTTAATTTTTATCCCTAAATAAAAAAACACAATTAATTAGTATTTTTTAATTAAAAATAAAACATTTTAGAATTATCTTATTTATTTTTATTCGTTAATAATTATATCCAGTGGTGTGGTCGGAATTTATTTTTATAAGTCAATTTATTATTATTTATATCTAGTTTTATAACATCCAAAGATTTCTTTTTCAAAAAATCGGCTAGCGACCTAAAAAATTTTAAAGAAAAAAATTGTAAACAAATATAGTTTCTATTTATTTTGTAAATTGTAGAATTTTTGTTAAAAAACATTTATAATCAATTATTAGGATACTTACCCGGAACGTGTGTTAGTAACTTTTGATCATACTATATGAAAGAGAATTGTTTTTTCTACCTCTATGCCAAATCTCATTAATGGACATCTTCACTATATAAGTATTAATACTAAGATTTATTAGTAGTATAAAGTTATGATTTATTTTAATTATGATAACTCTCTCGTAACCGGCGGACGGAGTATACAGCGGACCGGTGTTGCCAAATCGATTTTACCGGTTTGGACCTAAGAGCCTACTTCTTACTTGTCTTTTGAACTACTTATCCTATGGTAATTGTGTTTTCTAAACTCAATTGTATCTAGACAAAAGAAATGATTTTCAAATAATTTTTTTAAGTTTTTTAATGGTAGTCCAGTTAGTAAAGTACAATTTCTCTTGTTATCAAATTTATAGCAAAGAATTAAATAATTTATATAATTGATGATTGCTTTAAAATGGACTTTTGTCTCTTGGTATATTTAAAAACATTTTTTATACCAACTTATTATATATAACTGCTCTTCTATGTATACAAAATTCATAATTAAATAAAACAGAGAACACATAAAATAAACATTAAACTGCGTTATAAAAATGCATGAAAACTTAACATAACAGTAGAGGTTGTTGCAGTCCCGTTCTGTTTAAAAATCTAATAAAAGCCTCTGTCGGCCGAGTGCCGTGTGTACAGCGGTCGGCAGTAGTTTCGTTAAATACATGATATATATGAACTGTAGGTAGGTACAGGGCAAATGAAAATATTTAATTTTAACAATGATTTTAAATAAAGTCCGTCTTCTTCAACCTTTCATATTAATGACTAAGAGACCAAACAAGTATTTTTTAAATACAATTCGAATTTTTCTTTAAAAAATTAGAAATATGTAGGTCTATACTAAGCGTTTCAAAGAACAAGGTATGTAGTTTCATATAACGACGTTATCCGACTGCCGCGGTGAGATTATCTTGTCTTTTGTCTTATTTGGCAAGATTTACTGTAGTATTTATTAAAACAGTTCTTTATACCTAAATCACTCTTAGAACCACAAACCCTTGTGTTGTTTTAGGACTTAATATAGATTATGGATCCATAAAATCAAAGAGATTTACCTATTTATTTAAAAGTATCTCAGCATAACTCTAATATAATACATTGTTATGTTTATCCGTGTATGTTGTTTTATTTTATAGTAAGTTTGTTCCAGATACTATCATAACATTTAGTTCACTTCTTAAAATAAAAATCTCTTTTTCCCAGGGTTCTGTGGTTTCATAGGTTCTATGTATAATCTAATTATTATTGTTTATGCTATTGTAATTACTTGGACGCCATATATCAATTATTACTGTATTATATTATTATTATGTTCAAAAAGAAAAAAAAAAGAAAATTTCCAATTAATTTTACTTGTACCTAAATGCAAAACAAATCAACCCGATTCAAATACAGTGTTTTATTACATAAATCTTTGAAAGAAACACATTTTAACATACAAATGCAAATTTTAAACTAATTAAATGTTCTTTCATCCATCACACATTCACACTAATGAGAAACTAATTCTATTACAGGTAAGTATGCAACTCATATAACACTTATGTATGAGTTTTTTTTTACACAATTGGTAGTATTTATTCTCTTTATAGTTCAGCAAAATGGACGATAAATTAATCAACGTTATTGAATATTTAGTTTATCACGCACTGGTAAGTTTTATTTAGCAAGAATTCATTAAATACCTTTTTAATTCTTCTTCTTCTATTAACACTTGATATTATCCTAACGTTTTAAAAGAAAATGAATAACCTTTATCTTGTTTTGTAGACTATAGACTGCTCGTGGGAAAGGGATCCAAATCCACTATTTATTGGAATCTGGTTCAAGATGTTACGAAGATCACTTAGAGGTTTCCTTATACTTCAGAAACGTGTAAAAGGTAGCTTTCACTGTTCACTAATTATTATTTTATTAACTTATTATAATTTTAACAATTTTTAAATATAATTTGGATTAATGTGCTTCTTGCAACTTTCTTTTTAAGAGACTCTTTTTCTATCATCAAACAAAACCCCCTTAACCTTTTTACCAAATCAATAACAACCCATCTTTTTTTTCTTCTTTAAACAAAAAACCTGCCCTCTAGATCTCAATTTTTTCTATATCATTCATTGTCCAATCAAATTAACTTTATGGTTGTTTATAAATAAATTTCATGATATCTTATAAAAGATTTACTTTGAGAATATGAAACAATATATTTTATATTTCTAAAATAAATTGTTTGTGTTTTTATCTTTTATTAATTAATTTATCTAAATTATGTTATCATTTTTCCTGTCGTAGATGATACATCAAAGCATGTAGCTGGTGGTTGCACTACATCAGATGACAAATGCTGTCACAAAGTCACAGACTACATAACCTCATTATTTGTTTATCTTTATTATTTTTCGGATTGTATAATTTGATATAAGCAAAATTTCAGTGAAATTCTAAGTACTGTTTTTGAATAATTTGATATATGCACCATGAAAGAATTTTCGGATAATACATAGAAACCATCAACCTACTCATCTATATGGTAGATCTTATATTATGTACCAGGTGATTTATTGAAGTTTTATTTATTAAAATATAATTTAAATTTTATTACTTTCCTTTCTCGATTTAGATTTAAATAAACTACCTTTCATTTAATTAATTGATAAGATTTTCATATTAAATAACTTATTTTTCTACTAAGACTGTTCGATTACGTTACAATATATTCCAATATTATACACTGGTATTTTTAGTAAGGTTTATGTTAATAGATAATTTTAGATATTCATTTTAGGTGAGTGACGTATATAAACATTTTTTAAGTGGTCTAAATTTCTATTCTATACATATTAAACTCTAAATTCATTCACTGACTGATCGATTTTTGGTATACGATTAGAGCCCAAACAGCTGAAGGTAGAGACACCATTTCTGGAGGGTAGATACCTTTCATGGTGTAGATGTGCACTGTACCATTCGAGTAGTCACTACCAGGTCCAGCAGCGCTCCATTCCAGGAGTGAGTGCGAGTAGCCACTACTAAAATACAAAAAAAAAAGAAGAAGACGAGAACCCGAGTTACAAGCACTAACCTTTTTTTATGTTTTTTGCTTGCATATGTTAAGCGTAGTTTGATTTGCTAATCTATAGTTATGTGTGATTATAAAGAAATCTAACAAACTGTTTCATTGCTCGGAGAGTGCAAAACCCACAATCCTTTGCCTTTACCCTAAAGAACCCATCACGATTCTAATCACAGTACTAGAAAGTATTCTTAAAAGCCTTTAACAAAGCCTGCAATACCTTGGTATTTACAAAAATGAGTCAGTAAATGGTATTTCTTTGGCTCAAACTGTAACCCATTGAATAAAATAATAATAAACTAAAAAAAAACCTAAACTAAAATAAATTTCATCATGGGCGGAGCCTCTGACGTCATAAAGTAAGGTTAAATGACATATAATAAACAATGCTAGTTATTGCATATTCTCTGCCATCCATCGATACAAATGTCAATGGCCGATACATTTTCCAGAAGGATATAAATAAGTTAATGTGCGAATTTCATTTATTTCACTCTGTTGAAGAAAAAATAGTATATATTACACGGAGTAGAACACTCTTTTTGTGTTTCGTCCTCATTGCAGCCTCGCCTACAAACTAAGGTCTCAACAAAAAAAGAGTCACTTCTACTCCTAGTGATATAAGATGAATTAAAATTCCATTAGAGTCCCGGAAACCACACAAGAACAAATAAGTAGATCCGGAACAGTCCCGGAAGTGTTGGTTAAACAAATAAAAGTCCGGACCAGTCCCGGAACTAATCAAATGTCCCGGAACTCGCATTTTAGCCATTAAAAATGTCCCGGAAATCAAGCCCAGACATACATATATATATATATATATATATATATATATATATATATATATATATATATGTATATATATATATAATTTAAATAGAAATATTTGCCAACTATTTGTATAATGGGAATGTTTTGGGGATGTGGCAATGAAACCAATGTGTACTCGTTTTAGAATTTATTTCCGAGCTTTCGAACCTCTATGGGTTCATTTTCCAGGTCTAAAAATAGTATATTATAAAGAAATTATATAGCAGGTAATAAACTAAATAATACTTACATATCTAAGTGAGATTATAGGTAAAACGGTGTAAAAAATTGTAATAAATGTGACATGTGTACTAAAAAAACTCAAAAAACAATATAATTTAAAAATTTTGATATATTTATTTGTTTAATATATAAATTCAGTTGTTTTAAAATTCTACATAGTAATTCGCTTTTTTTTATTTTTTAAATTTTGTTTTTCCAAATCCAAAAGATATGCATAATATATTATACTTAAATTATTTAGATCAGTTTTTTTTATTAATACATCAATCTTCCTGAGCTATGTAAGCCGTTTCTAAAAAGATCCGCTTTTTATAATTCATTTCTGTAGTTAAAATTTTGGCCTGTTCATAATTTATTATATGGCCTTCAGAGAATACGTGTTCAGCAAGTGCACATTTTTCTGGATGAAGTTTACTGTCACTTTTATGGGATGTTATTCTATTAGCAAGAGACCTTTTTGACTGACCAATGTATTTCTTATCACAATTTTTACAAGGAATTTCATAAACTATGTTAGGTAATTTATTATTAGGTGTTTTATCTTTAATTTTACTAAAAAGCGAATGGATTGTAAGATGTTGTTTATTTGCAATTTTTATATTATGTTGTTTCAAAATTCCGGAAAGTTTAAGTGTGACTGTTTTGATATATGGTAGAGATACATAAATTGGAATGGTATTTCTAGAACTGATATGATATTCTGTGTTCCTTGTCATGTTATGAATTATGGCATTTGTATTGTCAGATGTATTATATAAAATTTGTTTCAAAAGATATGGTGGATAAGAGTTCTCAAGAAATAGTTTATAAAGTTTATAAAACCATGTTAGCAAACATTGATTACATCTCATCTTTTGTGAATAATGAAAAAGAAAGAAATATTGTTTTAGCAAAATCAACTAATATTTTAACTAATCATATACATGAACCTAAACAATCTTCAATATTTAGAGAACTATTACATAAAACAAAAAAATTTCTACATGAAAATCCAAATTTGATAGTAAAAAAATCAGATAAAGGTAATGTAACAGTTATAATAGAAAAACAACAATATTTAGATCTGTCTAAACAACTTATGGATGATAATAAATCATATAAAGAACTTAATAAAGATCCTACATTGAAAATAACTAATGAGTGTAATGCATTAATTAAAAAATTATTTAATAAAAAACAAATTGATAAAGAAATTAAAAATAAACTAACAACCTATAATGGTATTCCTGCAAAATTTTACTGTTTACCAAAAATTCATAAACCAACATTATCAGCTAGACCAATACTAGCATCAATAGGAACACCAATTGAACCCCTTACACTTTGGTTAACTGAAATACTAACAAAATCATATGACTACAGCAATGAGTATTACATTAGGGATTCTTTTGAAATAAATAAAAAATTTAATAATATTGTATTACCACCAAATTATGTTCTTTTAAGTTTGGATGTAGTGTCACTTTTTAGTAATGTTTATCTAAATTTATGTTTAACAGCACTTAATAAGAAATGGAATGATATAAATAAAAATTGCAGACTGAGTAAAGAGACATTTCTAGAACTAATAACATTTATTTTCAATAGTACATATTTTTCCTATAATAATAAACTGTATCAACAAACTTTTGGAACACCAATTGGATCTTCAATATCTCCTATTTTAGCAGACTATGTAATGGATTACATCTTGGACTTAGTTATATTTGTTTTACCATTTAAATTATTCTTCATTAAAAAATATGTAGATGATATAATTTTATCCCTTTCATATAATGAGATAAATAATATACTTTTTTACTTCAACAGCTTTGATCCACATATACAATTTACTATAGAAAA